>OVAV01002225.1:0-11550 GCA_900406375.1 Iberis amara
TCAATCCATCGGTGGAAACATCCTCAAACATTGGCAAACTTTCGGCTCTTCTGACGGACATCGCATCTGCATATGCCAATTTGTATCCATTTTGTGTACAAATCCATCTTTTTGCTCCAGAACAACCCGAACACCTAAANTAAAACACTCGAATAACGCTAAATAACAAGTATAAATACCCACTATAAGGCGTTAAAATTGAGTGATATCAGATACCTCCTGAAATTAGAACTGATTTCTCAATATTAATTTCCAGACCTGAGTAAGCGGAGAATGCCGTAAATGTATCGAATACTCCCTCTATGGATTGTAGAGTACCATATGTGAAAACTAAGAGATCGTCTGCGAAGCAAAGATGAGTTAAACCTGTGGGTTGGCATTACAGATGATAATTAAACCAGCCTTCCTCTGCAGCCTTGTCCAACATGGCAGATAAGACATTCATTCCGATAACAAAGAGATACGGAGAAAGTGCACATCCCTGCCGCATGCCACAATAACTCTTAAAGAACCTTGATAACTCTCCATTGACTTGAACATAAAACCAAGCAGTGGATATGCAAGTTACAATCCATTTTACGAACATTGGCGGGAGATCTATAGCCTTGATAATGTTCTCAATGAATTGCCATTGAATGGTGTCAAAAGCTTTTGCAATATCAATCTTTAAAGCACAACGTGGAGAGATAGAGGGCTTTGAATAACCTTGAACAACTTCAGAAGCTAGCAATAAATTCTCCAAAAGGAGCATGTCTTGAACAAAGGTAGATTGATTGGGCTTGATGAATGAGGGCAAGAAGGTTTTGAGCCGATTTGCCAATATCTTGGAGATGAGTTTATAGATAAAGTTGCAACAAGCGATTGGTCGAAAGTCCCGAAATTCCATAGCATGTTTCTTCTTTGGAACTAGGGCTATGAGAGTTGAGTTGACTCCTTGTGGGAGGAAACCATTGAGGAAAAAAGACTTCACAGCAGCAATTAAATCATCACCTGTAATGTGCCAAGTTGAAACAAAAAACTCCTTAGGGAACCCATCGGGACCGGGAGCCTTGTTATTGGGCATTGAGAAAAGAACAGCTTTAATCTCATCAGAGGTTACTTCTTTAATCAAATTAGATTTAATAGTCTCAGGGCAGCGGTAAGGCAAAAGGTTCTGAATTTCAGAGGCCCCCAGTCCAACAAAAGAGGCTGGTGAGTGCTGAAGAAAGTCTTGGAACCAAGAGACAGCAGCATGTTTAATTGTTTCAGGAGATGTAATAAGGGACCCTGTTGAATCATGTATAACTCGGATAACATTTCTCGAACCTCTGGCTTGTGATGTGAGGTGAAAAACCTGTTGTTCTTGTCTCCTAACATTAGCCACTGAATCCTTGATTTTTGACGGTAAAACGATTCTTCCAAGATGGAGAGATGCTGCCATCTAGAGAAAGCATTTGTTTTAGCGACAAAAGCTTCATGACTTGGGTCCTGCAAGCCTCTATTCTGACAGTCCACTAGCAAGGCGAGAGCAGATTTCGTTTGAGCTAGTAGATTCCCAAATCTTGTTCTATTGAGATGTTGTAGAGGGTGTTTCAAGGCCTTCAACTTTTTATGGAACCGATGAATGGCAGTTCTTGATATAAATATTGGAGCCGTGAGTGACCAGTGCTCAGTAACGAATGGGAGAAAGTCTGAGTGCGCTGAAAGCATGTTGTAAAATTTGTATGGCCTTCACGTTGACTGACTTGGAGTGATGAGGGTAACTTGACAGCGAGCATGATCTGAGATCCCCCTGAATCAAAGAAAGCATATGAGTGAGAGAATGCAAAGAGCCAAACTGGATTTATTAAGGCACGGTCCACTTTCTTGCAAACAGGATTGATATCTCTCTTGTTTGACCAAGTAAATAGTGAACCCTTATAACATAGATCTTGAAGAGAAGTGGCTGAGAGAAGAAACTGAAATTCTCGCATACTGGGAGTGATAGTAGCTTTTCCTGAGTGTTCCGTTAGAGATTGAATCTCATTAAAATCACCCATGACAAGCCATGGTTTAGAGGATAATAAAGGCAGTTGACTGCGAGCATGGAGATCAGCCCACAACTGAGTTCTCTCTTCAACAAAATTTGAAGCATATATGGCAGAGCGAAAGAATTCAATGCCTCAAGATGGAATTGAGACAGAGCATGTAATAATATGTCCTGACTTGAACATTAGAGTGACCATGACCGAGGAATCCCAAACAAACCAGATTCGGCCTAGGCGATTATATTCATAATTGGAGATAAGTGACCAACCCGGGAAAGCTTTATCATATACAAAACTTGCCTGAGACTCTTGGACGCGAGTTTCTAATATAGAGTCGAAGGAGAGAGATGATGAGTTAATCCACTCGTTACCAACCGAGTGTTTCGAAGGCTTATTAAAACCTCGGACGTTCCAAGAGAACCCCGACATTAATGTTTTTTGGAGGCACCGCGTCTTCCTTTGTGGGAAGGCACAGCTTTGTCTTTCATTGATGTGTTCAATGCATCTGTGGTCTTTGTCGGGACTTTAGACGCACGAGTCTGTTGATGGCGGGGTGGAAGAGGCACATTTGACGATGAAGGTAAGTCATCAGAGGCCAATACTGAATCCAATGTGCCTATTTCCCCTTCTTCAAGAGAAGGGAGAACAGAACCTGTTTTGATTGTGTCCAAATTTGTGACCTTGGCCTCTTCTTCTAAAAGAATAGAGAAGCGCAAGGGTGAGATGTCAGAGTCCTGTATACAGCGGGTGACTAAGACCTGATGAGAATCAGATAGACGGTAGCACGAGAAGGTGAGACTTCAGTCCACACTCCCTCGTCGCGTTCTACTATTTGAGAAGGTGGGTTGGTCTGTAGAGGTATGGTGACAGAGTTGGGAGGAATAGCTTTAGTAGAGGCAGTGTTGAGGGAAGGGGGTCAGCTGCAGCGTATTGGTTGACTACAATGGCAGTAGGTTGATTATTGGGTGTAACATGAGCAGAACTCTGTTCAATGCCGGATGGGAGCTTGCAACTTGAATGTAGATGACCCCACTTTGAGCATGAGGAGCATCTAGGTGGTAACCAAGGGAAAGAAACAAAGATTTCTTCTTTGAACCCTTTCTTGTTGTCAAGCTTAATCTTCTTTGGGATTTCTTTAGTCAAATCAATGATAACAAATATACGAGCCTTATCAAAGCTGTTGCAGGCAAGTGTGCTGGGATGTAACTACTTTGGATCACCAAGAGCGCTGGCCACCCATTGTAAGCCTTTGATTGAGAGCGGTTCACTAGGAACATTGTGGAAGTCCATCCACAAAGAAACATAGTCAAGAGCAGGCTATGTAGATAAAACAGAGGGGCTAAATTCAGAAAGGATAATCGGAACATCAGCAAGGTTCCAGAACCCACGGCTGAGAATTTTCTTACGAATAGTTGAGTCATCGATGCAGAACTTGTACGTGGTGGGATTCAGAACATGAACATCGATTTTTATTGATTTGTTACCAAAAGACCAGAGCTTGTTGACAATCATATGCACTTTGGCGAAATGGAGAGCAGTGTCCAGAAAACGACCAATCAGTAAAGGTTTCCAAAGGTGACCTGGATTGGAGAGGATCTCATCGGGGAGATCAACCGAGAGTCCTCCGTCAATGATATCAACGGGAACAGATTGCTTGCTAAGGAATTGAGTAGAGGAAGCAGCGATGGAAGACCAGGAGGGCTTCGACTTAACCGGAGGTTTTGTAGCAAGCGGCTGAGCTAGGTCAGCCATGGCCACCGGCTGCGTTACCGTGAAGAAGAAGATATGTTAGGGCTTTCAAAATCGCCTTCCACGTTAGCAGAGCGTTTTTCTATATTTTTCCAATCTTTACACATTGTATAAACTAAATCAAACTTTCCTTCTTTACACAAATAATGAATCATTGCCTGATATAACTTTAAATTAGGTTCATAACCTTTACCATGCATCACTGTATAAACCCTTTTCGCCTTTTCAGGATACCCCATGAATGTATATCCTCTAAGAATCATACGGTTCCGTAATCCATTCCCAATCATAATGAATCATCCCAAACTCGTTTACTATTCACTAAAAACTGAATCCTAACACTAAAGGTAGTGAGATTAGGCTTACATCCTCTAAGAATCATAAGGTTCCATAATCCATTCCCAATCATAATATACCTCTCAAGCTTGTAACAATTATCTTTGCCTAAGGTCTAGAAATTAACAGAGTAAAACTTAACACAAAAGAAGAGTCATAAAAGAATATTTATCTTACAGTGAGAAGTTCCGATGGTGAGAGGGAAGCTCTGGCGGCGAGAGAGAAGCTCCGGCGGGAGAAGTTCCGGCGAGGAGAAGCTCCGGCGGTTAGAGAAGCTCCGGCATAAGCAACTCCTTGGTGACCTTGGTGACCAGCGGCAACAAAAGAAACAATAGATCTAGGTTTTTGAAGAAAAAATTAAAGATAAAACTCATATACTAAAATCCAAACTCTACTTTTTAAAATATCTAGAAATCTAGGTATTTCAGATATTAGCTTCCAGATATTGTACCCAAATATTAGTTTTAAATTGGGAAAACGAACATCTCAGTATCTGTATCCAGATATTGTATCTGGATACAAAAACGAACAAGGCATAAAAAGAAAAACATTATTAATATGTGTGGCAAAATTATTTTCCATTTAAATTCTTGTTTGATCCAATGTAACACAAAACAATTCAAAATCTCCAAAACGTCACATGAAGTTCTATATAAGTTTATAATAAGTATCTTTGTAAATGTGATTTGCATAAAAATACACATAAGTGTGACTTCTCATCAAATATCATTATCTAGGCATGTGCAAGTATCATTGAACATATATAACTAAATTTGCGCACAAGTTGTATGAATAGTTTCACGAAACTGCAAATCCGTTGGAAATATGTCGGAAATCCATAGGAAATGCGTGGGAAACTCGTGGGACATATGTGCGAATCATGTCAATGAAACGTGATCTACTACCTGTGTCCCTAAAAAACACCCCGACCACTGCAATTTCTTCATGCACATATGGTGGAAGAAGATGGGCAAATACAAATGGTAGTAGACACTGTAACACATGACACTTATTACTCTTCATTATGGTAAACTTATTTTTCCAGTGTCAACGTAATTATGACCGTTAATAAATGTAACAAAATCAATGATACAATAAAAAAATTCTTCCTTCGCATATGGAGATAGCCAATACTAATTAGGAGGACATTATCCATGACATGAAGCTGAGGTTATACAAAAATATCAACCATATATAATCTTGACTTCAAGTTTGCTTTCATCTTCCCTTGGATTTTTAATATGATGTTCATTATGTTGTTAAAAAATGCATTACGTCTAGATTATGCCTCAACCAAAGGTCTTTCCAATTTGGCAAATCTCAAAAACTACTCTTCTTGTCCAAATTGTGGTAAACACCCGCAGTATCATTGGTTATATGCCCATTACCACTCTATCTGCTCCAAAATCTAGTAATTTGTTCAACAAACTAGAACCATCTACCTCAAATAATGGATCGTTAAACATTTTTTTCTTCTTAAACAACTTGATATGACGACGATATGAGTCATTACGAGGAAGAAATCTTCTATGACTATCAAACCAACACTACTTACGGCCTTCACTAAGTTGTAAAGCATGTGTTATTAATGACAATAAGGACACGATAATCATCCATGAATTGGCCATCCAGACAACACAAACGAGTTTTTTAAGCGGAAGTTTATTGACAAGTTAATTACATAAACTCGCCTACGCTTCTTCCATACTCGTCAACAAGTAAATTTATCTCTGGATCCAAGATAGTAAGATTTTTAGGTCTACTTAGTTCAAATTTCTAATACACTATCAGTGTAATTGAAAGCATATTAGTTTATCAATCCAAATGGGTGAGTCATTAACCAGTCAAGATGTGATCAGATTCTAGTTATTCAACCCTAATGATTAAAGGTTTAAATTAACAACTTAAATAAGCAAAACAAATAAGGAAATAAAACAAAACATAAGATCTATCATGCATTAATCAGACTTAACCAGATAAGCAGCAGCCGAAAAATTGAACAAGTAAACAAGTGAAGCTTCAAACAATAAGAGAATAAAATTCCTAACGATTGGGTAATTGATAAGAGATTCTCCTTATCCTACCTAGGTGCTTAACATACCTCAAACAGAGCTAAGCCCTAGAAAGAAACTTATATGCAATCAGATTCAATCTCTTGATAAATGATCTTAAGCTAAGTTATATACAGAGCTGGCTCTCATTCACTGAACACAACCTAGTAGGCATGAATAAGCAGTCTACTAAAGCCAATAAACAACTTAAACAACCAATCCCTTGGGATAGGAATGTAAATCACTAAAATTAGTTGGTTCAGACATCTCATCAAACACCTTGTGGGTGTGGAAATATCTGTGCTCAAATTTCAGTTGATCTAAAAGAAATCAACATTAAGAATACTAGTCCAGAAGGGATTTATAAAAATACAAGCTTAAGCAACCTAGAAGACTAAAGATTCACTACTAATCCGACCCATTCTCAAAAACCGAGAAAGTACTCAAGACTCATCAAGAACACAAACCTAGAAATCATAATACACATGATATTCATAAAGATAAGGCTCATATTAGTGAGTATAAACAAGAATAAAAGGCATGAACGAAATAGATTCAAAGATCAATGATCAAACATTCAAGAACATCAACCTAGAAACTCATCAACAAACCCAAAATTCAATTTGCACCAGATATTCATGAAGATTAAGCAAGAATCAAAAGCATAAACTGAATATATTGGAAGATATTTGATCAAAGATTCAATAACATAAACCCAAAAAAGAGAGAAAACCTAAAGGTTAAAGGCACAAACAAAGGATAAAGTCTAATCAAATCCATGGAGAAGCTATTTATAGTAAAGGTTAAAACCCTAGATCACTATAAGACAAAATAGGTTCTTAGGTTGCTCAACTCTTATGGCTTGGCCGAGTGGAGTGGTCGCTACGGTCTTGACTCGGCATAGAGCCGAGTGGTCTGGCCGAGTCCATGCTAAAAATCACCTTCGGCTGGCTTGACTCGGACCTCGGTCAACTGCCTTGGTCGAGTCTAGTCCTTGTTCGCGCTTAGATCTTTTAACTTGGACCTTTGACGAGTGCCTTGGCCGAGTCTGTTCCTTTGCCTTGCATCAAATCTTCTGACTCGGTATGTAGCCGAGTGAGTTAGCCGAGTGTTCCATCCTTCTCATGCGCCAAGTCATTGACTCGGTTGGCTTGCCCGAGTTCCTTAGCTGAGTTTGCTTCTTTTCAATCTTTAAATTCTTGACTCGGCTGGCTTGGTCGAGTGGCTTAGCCAGTCTGTCTGTTGCCTTGCTCCAATCCTCTAACTCGATCTTATGTGGTTGAGTGAAAGCTAAAGTCAGTCACTCCTCCTTCCTTACTTAGTCCTTGTAGCTTCAAAAGCTTCTATGTATCCAAAATTACCTTCAAAATGTAACATATATTCTACGCATATGCAAAATTATCCTAAACATGCAAAGTGATTAAGAAGGACTATGAATGCTGTGAAATGATAGCAGAAAAGAGGTAAAATGATTATATATGTATGCTATAAATATGTAAAATGTAGAAATATCAACTCCCAAACTTAGTCCTTGCTTACCCTAAACCATGTAATTCATAAGCTAGGGAAGAGGTTTGAAAATGGGGACTCATAACCAAAATATGCTAATAAACTAGATGAAATCAATGTCCAAGTTAATAGTTCTAAAATGAAAAGTAATCTCATTCTACTTAAAAACTTTACTCATACTCATCAAAGCATAATTCACATCAGTTCCAACCTACACATGCATTCAAATTCATCTATCCCTTTAACATTTATTAAACAGAAACCATGGATCAAGCTATGTACATTCAATGAACTCATTTGGCTAAATGACAAGTTAAGAGATAAAGATGGTCCTTCATATAATGGATGACAATTTAGAGCATGGATCTCTCAAAAATGAAATGAGTTTTAGCATATTGCTAAAGGTAAGAACCAATTGATGCATACAAGAATAAAATCCGATCTACCCAAAAATATAGAAGCTAAAAACTTTTCTATTTGTAAACCTAGTAGGAGATCCTATTTCTACCCATTGTAGCTCAAAGTGACCATCATGATTCATAATTCCTTTTTCCTTCTTTTCTTGTTCTTATTCTATGAGAGGTGTATTTAATTAATGAATTATAGCGGATTGGTTTCTTTCTTATTTTAACAACTATGGTTGTTTATTTCATTTCTTTTTATACAATCATACATCATAGGCTTTTTGCCTCTTATCTTTTCTTTTATGTTTGCACCAAACCATACTTTTTGACATTAAACTTCCCAAATCCTTTACTAGATCATACTGTTCCATTTTGTTTTTTTTTCTTCTTCTAAGAATTCTTAACCATTTTCTTTTTTCTTTACCCTTTCTCAATTTGTTCTTTTCTTTTTCAATCAAACCCAATACCTAGAAACGAATTCCACCAATTCCTATCTAGTCCGAAAATTGTGAACTAGAACTATAAGAAATCCTATTCTTGTCAGCTCAAACCTAACATTTTCTACCAAGCTCATTCTAGAAAAAGACCTTACATTTAGTAACATATACATGGCTTGAAAAAATTCTAAGTTAAAGGTGGGAAATCTACTTGGATTAGAAAGAGTGATAAATTGGTTAAAAAAAAAATATCCAAATATGTATATAGTATCCATGAGTTCTGTATATAGTATCCATGAGTTCAAATCAAATGCACATTCATGATAATTACTAGTCAAAATCATATTCAAATAGATAGGGACAGACATCAAATCACAACATGCTTCAATCAAGAAAAGATTATGTAATTACACATTCCAAGCATGGTTCAGTCTTACTTCAAACTTAATTATAGTGCATTGGAAAACTATAAACTAGGGCATTGGGATTATCTAATATATCAGCAATTACAAGATTGTAATCATCATAGGCCCCTATGGAAATGCAATCAACCTATATGAAGAAAAAAACACTCAATCCTAAGCAAATGCAACTACATGAACACTCTGTTTTTAGATATTTTTTCAAAATTTACAAATTTTTATGGTGTTCTATGCCTTAGCTGCATGCAGACTCAAAGATACAAAATTTGAAATAAGAAAACAAACAAACTCATCAAATACTACCTAAACCCTCCACCAAACTTAAATTACACAGTCCCTTGTATAATAAAAATTAAAAAAAGAGGTTAAGAGGAAACCACACAAAAAAAGATGCAATGGTATATGCAATGAAGGTTGGAGTGGTACCTCATGGTTGAGTGAAGAAGGAGGTAGTGTAATCCTCGACGCTCTCCCTTGTATAAGTATGTGTTGAAGTTGACTCGGTTTGTTGTAGTCGGTTAGCTAAACCGAGTTTGTTTCTACCTTCATTTTCTTGAGCTTCTGCCTTTGGTATGTTGCAAGCTCATAGGATGAATGCCTTGGTTGATCTACTGGTACAGAACGCCTTGGTGCAATGGTAAAGGACCCACTCCTTGCCAAAGTACTTTGTGAAGGTAGAGTGACCTTCCTTGATGATGTTGAGCTGCTGAATTTCTCCTAAAAAGCCTTGAATTGATCTTTCACTTCTTTAAGTTGATCCTTAAGCTCCTTTAATGTGCCCATCAAAGCATGGATTGTTTAATCATCAAACTTGTCCCACTTCTAGAGTAATCCAATCCGTTTGTGAGCTTCAGCCAAATTCTTGTTCTTCGCAGGTGCTAATGCTTCTTTAAAGTAATAATGTTCTAGTGCATGCTCCTCTTCGTCTGTTTAAGCGTTGTGTCTCTCTTCTTCTTCCTGTGAGTTGTACAGCACTTTCACATATGACTTGAAATCAACATTTTTCCCCATTCTTACCTTAGTCAAAGGGCACAGGAGGCGTAGCCTTGCTTCTCCTAGATTTGGGTGGATGAACCGGTACAAGAGCTTCTCTTCAAGAACTTCAAAGAGATTCGTCCTCTTAAAATGTTGAAAGTCAATCCAATTTGCAGAGTAAGTCTTAGATGTTAGTGGCACTCCACAAGCTACCAAAATAGGAGTTACTACACCTCCAATGCATAGTTTCCATTTTGTGTTCTTCTTATGCACCATTTAGGCCCAATCCTTGTAATAGAGCAACTAGTCTAGTAGAACACAAGTGAGGTTTACGTTTGCTTTATCTCCATACATTGGTTGCCCATCACTTGTTCAGTCCAGGATGTCTTTGAGTCCCAAGTTCGTTATGCATAATTCACCTTCATTTACATTTCCAGTGCTTTCCCTTGCCAAAATCGTGTTAGCAATGGACTTATGTAAGTACCTCACCACTGGGCTCTGGATGTGGCTACTCTTAGTTCTAGAAGATGAGTACCCCTTAACCCATATGGTATTCCAAAGTGCATACAATTTCCTCTTGTCAAAGTTCTTTGTTGTTTCGTCTCCTGGCGTGAATCCATGCTAAGCATCCAATTGGCTAAGGGATACTCCACGCCTCCGACTTACAAGGTTATATAGCCAACTTCTTCATTTGAATCATCATCAGAGAAGTGCACCTCAAGAATAGCTACGATATGGCAGGTTTCCATCTTGTAAGCTTCAAAATAGTAATTCATGAATGTGTGTAGACTACACATCTCAAAGAGGTACTCTACATCCCTTTTGATCCCAAGTGATCTTGTTGTTTCAATGTGAGGCTACCTTGTTCCATTGAATCCTCTTGCAAGGAGCATAACAATAAATTCTTGTTTGGATGGTTGCTTCCTGGACTTTGTTGGCTTCTTCTTAACTACTTCAACATCTTCTTCATCATGTTCCTCACAATCTTTCTCTTCCTCTATAACTAGTATCTTCCCTCTTACAATGTCCCTTCTGTTTCTGGACAATTCACCAATATTCCTTTGACTTGGATGGCTGACTTGAGTAGAGAGATCAAGTCTGTGTTCTTGTTCAATCTTCATAGGTTCGGTCTCAATCACTAGGTTCTTCTTTGTTTTTTAAAAGTTTCTTGCAATTTCATTAGCTGAAAAAACATGGTTGATCCATATTAGGAGAGTTCTTGTTCTTGGATGATAGGATTCTACTAATCGTTTTCAACTTGAAGGGAAATCAACTCAAAACTGAAAATTAAAAGGCTTTGGAAGCCATAGAACCAGAAAATCAGAAAACCAGAGAAAGCTTGAAGGTATTTAGAGATAGAGATGAAAAAATTGTCAAATAAGAATTATGAGGAGAGTAAAATCCGAGTTTCCCTTTATATAGACTACCATGGGCACTACTAAACAAAGAAGGATCATGTGAGTTGAAATTCAAATTCAAAATTTGAATCCAAAATGACGCTCCCCTTGTAGCTGGCCTCTGACTCGAATTGGCCCACCGTTGCAAGCTCGGTCAGGGCTTGGAATCTTTCTAACTCGGCGTGGTGTCGAGTGGATAGTCCAATGCAGGCATGCTCAGGGCTTGTGATAACACTTGAAATGCATGGTTTTTGCATATCATTT
>OVAV01002228.1:0-11399 GCA_900406375.1 Iberis amara
TCAACCCCCGGTCCGGTCCGGTTTTAAAAACATTGGTCTTACTATTAGTTTAAACCAAGTGGAGTAGATAGCACGGTTTAGCGCCGTCATACGTTCCCGCCAGTTCCATGGGATCGATTCTTCTTGTGGGTGTGGGTCCCTTTAAAATATTAATACTCAAACTCGAAACTTAATTTTAGTTTAAGATCGATAATCGTAAAATGCATTTACATATTGCAGTTTAGGTTTCTTGTAAACTTAGGTTACAAATCCACAATTTTGATTTTTCATCACTATTTTAATATGAATATTTACTTATTGATGACATCAGTCAGGATTCTGGAATTATAATTTACAATCGCTTGAAACTTTCTAAATTTTTATACGTTTTTAATCACGGACGTGGGAGCGATTACGTAGTTATCCAATGAGGGTCGTCCACGTACATGTGTGTTTTCACTATTTTTATTTTATTTTTCTGATATAATAAGGCAACCATGCAATTTAATAAAAACTAATAATAACCAACCTAATTTTTAAATAAAATTAAAAATTAAAAACTCCATTGTAAATAGAAGATAATAGCGTGTGCCAATATACTTATCCACGAGACACATTAATTAACTAACCTCTCCTTGTATGTGTTTACATGACGCTATGACAGCTTTATTATATAAAATGTGTTCAATTTCTAGATGTTCACCTCGATATGAATAGTTACTCTTTCTATTATATCTACCACCATATATACGTTTCACAATTTGATTATATATTTCAGTCCTCGATTCGTATAAGTTACAATACATTAATCATTTAAGGTACCTCTATATATATTACTTAATCAGGTATATATTTTCTTAAAGCCACGTGAGTCAATGGTTATTGTGAGTAGTTTCTAGCTTGGTTACGGCTAGAATGTGATGTTTAAAAACAAGTATATACGTATATCTTATAGGAAGATTTCCTATTGAATACTTACGTCAGAGGAAAGATTCCTGGTATTTCTTCTTTAAATACCCGATCCTATATTAGAATATGGAGTTGTAAACAAGAAATATAAATAACCAAATTAATGTATAATGTAGTTTAGTTTAGATGCTAAATTTTAATAATTAAAGAGTTGACCTTTAGGTGAGGACTGGAGCCAGAGATTGGCCGTTTGGGCCGAAAAACATTCGCAAATGTATTCCATATACTCCCTCCGTATCAATATAATTGATGTTTTAGAGAAATTTTTTTGTTTCAAATTATTTGATGTTTTCGCGTTTCTATGCAAAACTTTAAAGCTATTTGTCATTAATATTTTGCAGAACTACTTTTGATTGGTTAGATTGGCTATAATTAATGTGATTTTTATAGAAATTAGATAAATTAAATGATGTTTTTGTGTTTTATTAAAGAGCGTGTAAAAACTTTAAACATCAATTATTTTGATACAGAGGGAGTATCAAAGTTCTTCATTTTCCCATTTGGTGCCATGTGTAAGGTGGTGGTTGTGCAATGACGAAACGCCCACCGCCCAAATCGAGACAGACTCTCAAATGCAAGGATATAATTGTCAGACCACCTCCATCAATGACTTTTGAAGAGTTCTTAACAATAAAATATAATAAATTTTAGTAAATTTGGAGAGAGAAGATTCTTAATGGAGAGATTTAAGAACCATATCTTAGACATTTTTTAAAAGATTTGTTCTTTGTTTTTTTAAAAAATAGTGGCAAATATGTAATTAATTTAAAATCTTTTAAAAATATATGATTAAAATAAAATTAAGAATCTCTAATTGGTTCTTAACCAATGGAGGTGCTCTCATTCAGAGCTTAATTAGACAGTCCACAACCACATGATCTGTTTAAACACGAATTCTACATTGGTCCCCATACACCGTACGTGCTCAAACGGTCGGAGATCTCTCGCGTCTCACACTGAAAAGTGCCTGACCGTTTGATCTTACATCAACTTAGTATTAGCAATATAAATATATAACCGAAACCGCTTAGTTTTTAAGAAGCAACACAATACTCAACAAAACTATGCATGTTTGTATATAAGTGAGTGCTTGCATCTTCTTTTGTAATGCTTATTTATGTATATGTTTTGTTTTGTTTTGTTTTGTTGTTGTCTTCAATAAGTGAGGATCAATCCAAAGACCAGACTTGTGTCAATAAATAGTTTGATAGGGATTGCAACTTCCCCCCAGCTTAGAGCTATTTATTCACAATTTTATTATCATGATTAAAACATGATGATACATATAATTAAAGAAATTAGTATTAGCCAATTATTATATGAAAAGGAGCTGGCTGCATTTTACTTGGGATTTGGATTTTAGTTTGCACTTATATATATCTCACAATTATTTTTTAAACATTGCAAAGACTTTAGAATTTAGAAACTCTCAATATATTTGTCTAAGAAACTTGTACTTGTTCATTTTAGTGACTTCCAAATAAAGAGTATCACCCATAGTTTAAGTACAATGATAAACTTGGTGGGGAACATTTTAAGCATATAAATTTAGTTATATCAAAACTACCAATGGCTAGATACGAAGATATTATCAGAATTCGGGAGATAGTATAAACTTTTTTAAATATAAGCAAGTTAATACATACAAAATGAGGAGGACAGATTAGGAAACAATAAGGGGTCATTCATCAATTGTTTTGTTGGGTATTGATGCGTCAATTCCATGGAGGGGTGTCTCGTAGCCTTGCAGGTTAACGTGTGATCTTTTGCCCTTTCATCTGGGGCAAACTAAAATGTCGTTAATGTGTTTAATTTCAAAATTGACCATACATGACAATAATTATACCATGCATATTTTTTATAGCCACCAGTATTTATAGTTAATAGCCTGTATGTCATGAATTACATTATACTCCCAACACTACTAACTATAGTCAAGCAATAATCAAAATTTTTCATTAAGTTTACAACTTCTTTTTTTAGGTGGGATTAAGTTTACAGTTCTGTTCAGAAAATGATGATATTTTTTACACTGCAAATAACTTTTTAAAAACATCTTCTTTTTTTTAACTTTATAAATTGATGAAAGAAGGCCGGACAGTTATGGTTCGATTTTATATGTTTAAGGCCCATTATCTGTTGATAAGGTTATAATTGGAAAGAGTCCACTGGACTAATCAAAATCTATCACGGTCTTCCAAAATTGAAATGTGTTACGTTTTCATAAATCACAACCATTCATGACGAAACTAAAATTAATTCTGGATATGGTCGCTATGTAGATTGTGCTACGATTATAAAATAACATATATCTTGAACAATTCCTATATCTTGACCAGTATTGTGTGTGTGCATAGATATATGTATGTATATACGAAAGAATAGCCTTATACTTAGAAACAAACATGTTACTATATATATATGTATGTATGGATAGATGAAGAAGGGTAAATAATAGTAATATAGAAAAAAGATAGATTGAAGAAATGGTTAAAAATACAGTGAATAAAAGTTTTTGACAAGAGAGACAATATTTTAAAAAGCAAGTTTGACATTCGAGAAAGGGTCTTTATGTTCATTACCTTGAGATCCACATTTTTTTGCATCTTTTATTCGAGCTTTTTTTTGTTTGTTTGTTCTTTTCTCATAACACAATTCATATTTTCACTCCCTCCATTTTTATTTGATTAATGTTTTAAAACTTCACATATATTTAAAAATAATTAATTCCAATCATTAAATATTTTGATTTAATAAAATGATACATTTTCATGTAAATTAACCAATAGTAATCAATAAATTTAAATATTTCCAATTAATTTTGTTGTAAGTAATTACTGAAATGTGCATATAAAATTGAAAAATCAATCATTTTGAAAAAAAAAAGAAAAAAAGTCCAAAACATCAATTTAATAAAATGGAAGGAGTATAAATAATAGCAGTAAAAATGATTAAATAGCTAGTAAATAGTTGCAGTATTTTAATATATACTGTAATAGAAAATTGGAGGAGGGGAGACGGTAAAAAAATATGGAAACTGGATTTGAGAAGTTGAATGGCATAGAGTACGAACAAAGAGGCACTAAATGATCTTGTCTTCTCTTTTTCCTAATTTCAATGCTACTACCCTCACTCCTCCTCTACTTCTTTGAGTAAACAAAAAAGTAACTCTGAAAACGAAGAATGTACGTATTAAAAATTGTATTGAATACCTTAAGAGTAAAATAATAGAGTGTTATGCATCGTAAGGTTGTGTTTTAAAAAACTTATAGCCTAGAAAGATGCAAAGTTTAAGAGGTTTTCATTAGTTAGGAAAAGGCCGGACTAGAAAAATCTGCTATGATGATAAATAAAGTTTCCTCCATTTTATTGTTTACTTAACCGATCAAAAAGACAAATAAAATGAATTAGAGGGAGTATTAATTAAGCGATCAGGAGTAAATAGTGAATGATTAAGGCATATTTGTTTGTCTCAAAGGAATGTAAGAATGAATGGACAAGGTGGGTTCGGAGATATGCAGGAATTTGACATTTACGACGTCGTCGTCTCTCTCTCTCTCTCTCTCGGACACAACACCAAACACACCTCCCGAAGACTGTCGAAAACGTTGAAATCTGTAGCCAGATTAGTCTTCTCCAATTGTCATTCTCATAATTTACATCTACATGGAAAATATGTCATATCAAAAAAATGACATTAAATTATGTTACAACGTTCACTGTATATATGCATGTATTGATATATAAATAAGACAATGACATATCAATATGTATGTTACAAAGTTCCATATACGCTAACTAAGATTATCTGTTTTCATGATCGAATTAGGGCTTGTCACATAGTATTCCTTTTCTAAAATTACTATTCGCATATTCCAGCTGATCCATTGGATATTAGTTCATTCCAAAAAGACAATTATTAAAGCAATTATAGTACATAAATAAGAAAGTAGGTTTTAATTAGTTGACTAAAGGACAAAACTTTATTGAAAGCAAGTCGTAGAAAATTGACATCTTCCCAGTTTTTAAGCGTAGAATGATTACACACATAGTATTTGACATTCTACTAGCTAGAGGCGACAATTCAATAATATGTCTAATGTTCATATAATAAACACGGTACCATCAAGCTGTAAATCGTTGGTGTGCGTCATTTAGTTATAGTATGATTAATGTTTGAATACAGAACAATGTTATCTAATTACAGAAAATAGTACTATAAATAAAGATGATAAGCTTGTATTACGTGTGAGAGAGAGCAATTATAACTGCCAGTTTCATTAATTAAAGTAACTTTTGTTTGCGTGAAAACAGAAAACAATGCACATATAACTTAATAAATCCAACATTAAATATCGGAAAATTAGAGTATTAATGACCAGAGTGAATTACTTTTTGTTCTTCCTCGTTGACTCAAAACATAAAGCAAGAAAAAAAAAGAAGAAAACCAGAGATAAAGAAAAAAGGTGATCAGAATGGTACTAGTAACATATATTGGGCAGATCAAAAACTCAACCACTACTCTGACTAACTTTTGTAGTCACTCACTCCTCCTTCCATTTACATTATCTCAAGGTTATGTTTTAATAGTTTATTTTGTTATTAATAGTCTTTCTAGCTTTCTTCCTTTCTTTCAACGCGGTTCCTCCAATTTCTTTTCATTATTATATATATATATACATGTTCAGGGACCAGAGAACTTAAACAACAATTTGTTTAGGTAACAGCTGGTCATATCAGTTGTGAAGATCAATTTTAATCAGTCTTTGAATTCTAGTAATATTATAAAATAGAGGACGACGTAATCAAATAAAATTATTTGACTAACAAAATAAGTAAAAAAAACTACTTATAGTAAATACTCCATGAAGAACGTTGGAAATATGCTGAATAGAGAATAAGGAGAAGGAGTAAATGGGAATTGAGTCACATGTCTCAAAAAGTAAATCCAATGTTTTTAACTACGAGATCTTGAAACTTGAACAGCCTATATATACACACATATAAGTATATGTTTTGTTAGAGAGAGAGAGAGAGAGGGTGTGGGACCAGAGAGAGACACCTATGTTTGTTGTCTTTGTATAGGGTTTGGGCTTCTCTCCACTACACAATTTGTTCATAAAAAGGCCCTCTAATTTCTCCATTCTGTCTTCCATCACCTCACCACCACTCAGTTTTATCTTCTTCTTCTTCTCCCTTGATATCAGCCGGGTCTACCGGGAGACGAACAGAGAGAAAGATCCCACCCTTAAAGAATTTTGTCATATTATATATGATATATGTTGATAATTATAAGGGGGCTTTATCTTTTGAGGGGAATGTTGTCTGGCTCGAGGACTCTGCCTCCTCCAGATTTCAGATCTGCTTTATTAGGGTTTTAGCGTCTTCGGACCAGGCTTCATTCCCCCCAATTGTTGCTCCCTGTCCCTCTTTAGGGTTTCAGATCTTGGGTTTCAACCATATAAAGGTTTGATATTTACCTTATTTTACTAGATCCAGTTGCATGTGAATGTGATAAGAAAATGATGTTAATTTTATTATATGGGGACCGGTAGGAAAACAAAAAAGGTTCAGGTATTTGCAGATTAGTGTAATGATGAAAGAATATGACTTTTTCTACTCTTGGAATCTAAAAAGTTTCATCATTACAACCTTTTTCACTTATTTTTGAATTTTTCTGCACTTGCTATGATTTTGCTATCATTGTTCTTTTGTCACAAAGAATTATCCTTGCAAGATTGGATCTTAATATGCAGTCATGATTAATGATGATAATATATAGTGTCGTTTCAGATCTGTCGTCCGTTTATTAATTAACACTCAACTACTACTCCCTCCGTTTCAAATTAGTTGTCGTTCTGGAGAAAAATTTTCGTTTCAAAATATGTGTCGTTTTAGGTTTTCAATGCAGAAATTAAATGAATTTGACTTTTTTGACCAATAGAATAATTGCAGGATTTTTTTCTATTGGTTGATTTAGAATATTTAATGGTGTTTTTATAGAGAATTGAGATTTCTTAATCTGTGTGCAAAACTCTAAAACGACAAGTAATTCGAAACGGAGGGAGTATTTAATTATGTGAAAACTAGGGTTTTCGTAATTAACTTTAATTCGTATTTGAGTTAAGACAGTACTGTACTCTTAAATCTAAGGACAGTTGCTTTTGCATGGGAATATCAAGAGCTTTGAATTAATTTTCTTTTTGATTTATCAATATAACCTTATAACATGGATCTGCTTTTCCTTGTAATTAAACTACTCGCATTAGAATCTAAATCTTTGAGTTTAATATTGTATGATTCGTATTGAACTTATTTGGTATGATCTCTTGTTACACCTCAGTTGTATCTATGTAATACTATAACACTGCTTGTGGGTACTTCTTTTACTAAATACGTATGTATGAACACTTTACTAATTAGAGTCGACGAAACAAAACAAAATCTCTGTAGCTTTTGAAGGAGAAGAAAGAAACTCACTAGAAGACTACACAAGTTTAGTTTTGGTTGTCCTAAAGTTTTGACGGATTTTGCTCATCGGATTTATCTTTGAACTATCTACTTTTAACTGACCACATATGTTTCAGTGTCTTTCCTGCAAAACCTTGGGCTATGTAATGACATTTTATGTACTTACGGCACTTGTTCTCTTTTTTTGACACAAATAATAATGCATCTAAATAGAAGTGTCTTGAGTTTCTAAGAGCTTGATTAGGTGTTTGATTTCAACCGTTTTGAAATCAATTTAATCTCATGGATATAATATATATGTAAAGTGTTAGCAGGGTACAATCTAACTAAAACTTTTGTTTCTTTTCTATCTTTTCTTTTTCACATCTAAATTATATTTTGTTTTCTTTCTATCTTATTCTTAATATTTCCAATTAACATTACTAATGTTTTTTGTTTTTAATTTGGATGACCATGTTGACAAAATAACAATAATAATAATTTGGATGACCATGAAATTCATATATATAGAGGGCATCATGTTAAGTTAGCTCACAAGGGTTTTTGTAGAACCCAACAATGCTCACTTCACATAAGCCCATTAAAATTTCCAAACGTAATCACCTTTGGCCCATACAGTCGTATAACTGTATGACTGATAAAATTTACAACAACTTTTGTATTATTCCACTTTTCTCAAACTGTCCCTTATTTTTATAATATATTTTTTGCATAAGCATATAAAGAGAACAGGTTTTTTAATTCCAAAAAAAGTTAAAATGAAAATAATATAGAAGGGTTGAGAGAAACAAAATGTAGAGCCATAAAACAGTATCTCGCCGGCCCACAAAGTTGACCCTTTTTTATATGAATATCGTTGTCTCATTTTCCCCAAAGTGATTATTGTTATCATTGTTGTTACTTGTTAGTGTGCTCTGCTTTATCTTATCTTTTACTTTTTTCTTATCTTTTTTTTTTCCTTTTTTTTTTTTGGATAAATTCTTTTCTTTTTTAGACGATCAATTTATTTGTTAGTTCACAACAATTTTATTAAAGTGTCTTGTTGTTGTAGATACTTTATTTCTTTTCAATGCACATATGTATAAAGCATTCGCTACCATGTCACTACCACCAACTTGGACGGCCTCTTCTTTTATTCAACTCTTTAAGAATTTGTAAAGTATTTTTGGTCATTCAACTTGTTATTTATTTTCTTTGCACGAATTATTGACAAAAAAAGTTGTGCGAATTATTTATTTTCATTTAAATTAATGTGAAATAATTATTTTAATAAGCTTTTTTGCTTAGAGACACAAAAATTCTTTTGATATGTGTGATTAATGTAACTCATACTATAATATCATGAACCGAATTATTGTTGTTATATGGATCTATATTGTCTCTTTTCACAAAAGTCTTACACCTCGGTCTTGTTAGTATTTAATTATTATACAGAAGTATTACTATTCTATAGAGTTTTCTGCTATATAATCAACGTTGATACTTTAATAGTTATTGATTATAAACCCCTTAAAAATGCACATTGGGATTTATTCAAAATTTAAAATACGTCCACACGTCCACTACTGTGTTTATTAATAGAAGTTGTGTAGGAGCGTCACAGCTTATTTTATTGGACTTTTTTTAATAACTAAAATGCATATTTATCTGTATAAAAAAAGCTCCTCTTTGCTTCTTTCATTCATCTCATTGTTATCTCCACACACCGAAAAAAATGAGCAACTTGATTAGTACTCTTGAACTCTCAAGTCTTACACTTGAAGAGCCATGGCCTGCTTTCTAGGCTCAAGGGGAAAACAACAACAACAACAACAAGCAGTGCGTACAAAAGAAAGCTAGATCGAGTAGTTACTTTTTTCTTTTTAATCATCATCGGAGAAAAAAAACCATGAAGAGCTTCCATTTACATCGCAAACAAACGGTGAAAGTCAAAGATATTCCAAAAGGATATTTAGCGATCAAAGTGGGATCACAAGAAGAAGAGCAACAGAGACTAATTGTTCCTGTTATATATTTTAAGCATCCATTGTTCATGCAGCTCTTGAAAGAAGCAGAAGAAGAATATGGATTTGAGCAAAAGGGTCCAATCACAATTCCTTGCCGTGTGGACGAGTTTCGTTACGTTCAAGCTTTGATTGATGGAGAGAGGTCGGTTTATGATGATCATCATCTTGTTGGATGTTTTAGAGCCTGAAATGATCACATCATCATTTTATTATTATGGTAAATGCTTGTAGTTGTATGTGTTTTAAGTTTTTTAATTAAGCTTCTTTTGATGTTGTGGAGTTGTGGAGCCAAAACAGGCCTAACCCATTAATGGACTGAATGTATGGAATTTTAGTCTCTTTTATGTAATTTTGTGGAATATTATGATTTAAACAGAGTTAACTTCTTCTTTTTCTTTTTGTTCATAACATTTACAATTGATTGAAGATAAATACTAGATAGTCATGGCACAAAGAAAAGAAGAAGATGACACATCTTTTGGAAATTTGCATTTGTTTTTTAGTTAAGATGACATTAGCTAATTTATGAGAGTAAATGAAAAACAAAACATATAATATTTGCTAAAATGTAAAAGAAAAACATTCTAAATATCACAAAATTAACGTTTAGTTCCGGAAATATCACAATCTTTTTAAAAAATCTCATAATAACACAATTTTATGTTTGTAGATACAACAAATATATTATGACAAAAAAAAATACAACAAATATAGTATTTGTTATATTTTTCAGATTCTGTTGATTGTACTAGAAATTCAAGCATAAATGTATTATTTCTTGAAAAATGTGAAAAATATAAATTATTATTATAGATATAGAAAAAGTGGAAAAGTAGAGATTCTCAAAATCTTTTAAACGTATAAACTAGTATTTCCTTTATATTCCGTTGTAACGGCTGGTCCATTAAAGCATTGAATTTCATTTGATTGAACATTGAAAATTGTTCTTTAACTAATTTATTATAGATACAGTGCAGTAAATAGCAATACATCTTCCAATGTTAAAACTTAGAAGGGATAACTTTCAGGGTCTTCTCATGCAGTCATGCGTTAATTCCAAAGATCCTATTTCGCCAATCACACACAATAAAATGAATAAGACCAATAGACAAACAAAAAAAAACCAAAAAGATACATTTTTTTACAATAACTATATTTTATATTACTAATTTTAATTCAATCCACAATGTTTTAGGATTTTCAACATACTATAAAAGTAGCGTGCACTGCTTAGTAACACTAAATTTCAATTATAATTCACAAATCATTAAAAAAATAACACGTAATTTTGTTTAGGATTTACAAATCGTTAAACAAATAACACGTGATTTCGTATGAATCTCAAAATCCATTAAAACTCCGTAACCAGTGACATATATGTATTTTTAACTTCAAAATATTTGTAAATCCATTAAAATACAAGATATATTTTGAAATCCAGTAATAAATCACTAAACGAGTAACAATGAATTTCAATTAGAATTTTTAAATTATTAAACGAATAACACATGATTTCATTTAAGATTTACAAACAATTAAACGAATAATACAACATTTAACATGAATTTCAAAATCCATTAAAAATCGCACAACCAATAACAACCAACGTCTATCTATCTATTAAATACGTTAACAATGCATGTAGATTAAAGCATCTGTATTTGTTTAAGAAAAGAAGGAAAAATGTAGATATTTCATATTTGTATAGTTAGTTTTGTTTTAGAGCAAACAAATCATGAAGAACCTTAAAAATACCATAATCCCAAAACCATTACCTATAAAATGAATTCATTATGTTTTATAATTCTATACTTTGTTAGAAAACATCGTCTCACCAAACACATTTTAATATAACTCTTAAAACTTATCATCTTTGTGAGTTATTTGACTTTCCCTCTCTCTCTGTGTACTGAAACAATGGAGATGGATAATAGCAACAAGAAGCGTCTCTCTGAAACACTTGATTTCCGCCAA
>OVAV01002230.1:0-11541 GCA_900406375.1 Iberis amara
TATATATATATATATATATATATATATATATTCATATATATTGACTGCACCAAAGTGTATAATATAAAGTAGAAATACATGGGTTAAAAACCATTCTAAGGGAAATTATATATTTGCCATTCTTAAGAAAGATATCAACACTAATATGTGTCATTTGTGTATTGTAAATTGGAATCCTTATTGAGTAATGCAAAATAATCGATCAAAAGTAGATGCTAATATATTCGATAATCAATGATATTTATTTTGGTATATCTAACTCATTTACTCTTGTCTACTATTCTACATGAACCGGTGGAAATAATAAATCCCAAGGTGGTTCATTTTATTTATATCTATACGACTTTCACGAAACTCTTCGAGTCTATCTGATCATTTGTTAAGGTGATCTATAATGTTTCCTCTACGTGATGGAACCTTCTGCTCTAGAAAGAGAGATCACGTGAAAGTCTATGGAGAATCGTGTCATGGTTCCTTCAAAAGGAGCAAACAAGAAGATCAAACACAAGAGAGCAACACTACTCTGTTCCATCAAAGATCAAAGTCAGAGAGCACCACTTGTGTTCAGCCTGATGTTCAGCTTCACCTAGACATTAAGGTATAACTTCGTACAATATTTAAGGATATACATAAAAACATGAACTAACACATGTGTTTTGCAGGACCAGCCAGATATATCATACTTGGACCTTGAGTTGAACCTTTCTTCGTCATCAAGTTCAACTGTAAAAACAATCATGAAGAAAGATGAATGTTCAAAAGGAGGAGATTTGAGTAAGAAGGAGATAGCAGGTGATATAGGCTTAAGACGATCACCGTCTTGGCTAGCATTTGAAGGTGATGATGATGATGATAGTAACCAGAAGAAGCAAGAAATGGTAACAACAGTTTGCATGAAGTGTCACATGCTGGTTATGCTATGCAAATCAACTCTTGTGTGTCCAAACTGCAAGTTCATGCACCCTCATGACCACAACTCCACTAAACAGTTTAAGCCTTTGAGTTTGTTTAAGCTCTTATGCTAAGGCTTTGTATCTGTTTCTCCTTAGTTCCATTTAATGGGTCCAGGAATGTGAAATTAAATATGTATGAGTTAATGTATATACAAGGTATTATTAAGTTATAAGAAATGGGTTTAGCATTATCGTATTGCATTCACCTTTTTTCATGGTGGTTCTTCTCAAGCCACATTGATCTTTTACCTCATAACCAAATTTGGTATCACCAAGAGTAATTGAACCACTAATTGCACCAACGGATACGTCATGGTGAGGAAAATCTTCTACAAAGTCGAGATAGTTAAAAAAGATGAGTTTAAAGGAGTACTTTCGTCTGCCTTTTACCTTTGTTTCTGACAATGTGAGAGAGTAAAGATAGTGATAGCGTAGACTTCAATCAAATGCATAGGGATCATCAGCTTATTGGTTTTGGGAGCCTCATAAAAAGTTTTTTTTTTTTTTTTGTACGCAACTCATTCATTCACCACTAAATAACAAAAGTTACATCAGATCTTAAACTCTGTTTAGCCAAGAAATTGACTTTTCATTTATCCAACCGCGAGACAAATTTAAACTCTCAGACATCATATAAGCTCTCTTCCGAGTTGAGTGTACTGATGGAGAACTCTTAATGGAAATAATTTTAGTTTCTGTGGGATTTTTACAATCCATCTCATGGAAATGTTTCTATGATGTCAGCTTGGCCGAGGCATCATGTTGAACTTGCTTTCGCATAGCATGATAAAGAGGACCGAGAGTACAAGTTATGTCTTTGAGATTCAGTCCGCGAAGATTAGACAAAATGTTCGTGTTGTGCAGACCATCCGGTCGTCTATCTCTCCCTAGTATGTATAATGTATGTGCAGTGGTTGGCTAACGAGAAAAAGTTGGACATGAAATATACTCGCCAATCAGCATAGGTAAATTTTTAGATAGCCTTCTGTAAGAGATTAGTTTTGTCTCTACATTCTGTTCTCAAGCTCTCACATTTTCTTTTCTAAAGAATTGGTAGGACACAAGAGTAATCAAGAATGCCAGAACTTTTTTAAACAATGGATTGAGGTTAAACTCTGAACAAATTATCAAACTATCTTGTTCAACATTGTTTCTATTTATTCAATATGTATTTGATAGATTGCTCTAGTGAGGATCATATTCTCCATAAACCATAACTACCCATGTTGATTCAGTTATAGTAAGACCTAAATTGAATCAAATAAGCAATGTTTCTCTTCCTAAGAACCCTGAATCATATAGCACAAGAGTATAATGTATGGACTTGCAATAGGATGAGAGCCAAAAGATGCAATTTCAAGATTCAGATAAAAGGATTAGTGATCGCTAAAGGAGTTCACATCACAAATCGCATCAAAGAAGGAAACATAATTTAAAATTAAACTAAACCTCGTCCTCATGAAGAAGCATATTAGGGATTCCCTTACTGACCGGAAACTTCCTTCCAGTCTCGGGACAGACAAGCGCGCCTTCCTCGAGATGGAGCTCAAGCAACGCGTGGTGGAGTTTCCTGAGGAAAGAATCGTCGGAATCCAGAACCGTCGCGTCAGGAGAATCTTCCGGTAACTCGGCGTATCCCAAGGAACGCGCACCTTCAACGAGAGCCTTCCACTCGATCTTGGAGAACATGTGTTTGAGAAAATCAGGATTGAAATCGACATCCTTCTGAATAACTTGACCTGCTTCGATCTTCAGAGGAAATCCATTGGAGACACCTTTGATGTTGCAGGAAAGCATATTGTGAGTGATGAGTCTCATCTCTCTCTCTCTGGCCAACCTAGAAGAGCGAACAAGGAAAAGCTTATGTATGCGGCTGAGGGTTTTTCTGAAATTTCAAAAATACCCTTACGATTACATTTTTTATCATGATTTTTTAAGGCCCAAATAACTAAAATTCGGTCCATAGCTTTCATTGGGTTTAAAGATTGCAAGATCAACAAATATGCATTGTATCTTCTAGACGAAACATGTTTACTAAGTTAGAAGTCTTTAAATATTATAATGGATCTCAATGTAAAATTTTCAAAAGATTATGGTGGTGATCTAGTTGATGTAAAGTCCTATCGTCGTCTCACTGGCCATTTGATGCATCTTCAATTAACAAGACTTGATACCACCTTTGCTTTCAACATCTCCTTAAATAGCATATTAACTTGCTTTTAATAAACTTTTAAAGTACATCAAATGTACAACTGAGAAAGTACTACTGCGTCTCAACGCCCACCAATATAAGGACTTTTTACTCTTTTTCTGTTAACTTGCAAATTTAAGACTCTGCATATCGAGACTGACATTTTTCCTTGACACACATAAATCCATATTAGACAATTATATTTTTTTGGGTATATCTATGATTTATTAAAAATTAAAAAACAACAAACGGTCTCTTAATCATCGGTAGAAGCTGAGTAACACATCATTCTATTACTTCTAATAAACTGATATGGTTTACAAACTTTTCTCATGAGCTAAAGGTATTTTTCACAATACCTAGAATATTGTTTTGTGATAATATTGTTCTCATTTTTTTTTATAAGATGTAAATAATTCATTGATAATGAAATTACATCAGCTTAATTAAAAGCTAAAGTTCAATATCTAAAGGCCAAAAAAATTAAAAATCTTTAGAAACCGTATTCTCTACAAAAGAGAAAAATTTGGGGCCAAAACTCAAACAGAGATGGGCCTAAACCCATAACCATAAACCAAAAACTCTCACTAGAAACACTAAAACAAGCCCAATACAATCCAAAGCCAAATAAACATGAAACCCTAGAAAAAGTCTTAAGAACCCCTAGCCCTCCTGCCGTATCGCTGACCACCTCCGCCGCCGCGAGACTGAGAATGCCAAAATTGGCCACCCAAAACCACCTCAAACCGGCCCATTCCTTAACCAGGCAGGGGTTGCTGCGCCTATCACTTCGACTTCGGAATCCACCATCCGCCAGCGAGAGCCTCGAAGATTGGCCACCAAGAGCGCCGATCGCCGGTTCACCACGCCGTGCCGATCTCCACATGCGCCTAACACCTAAAAGGACTACCACCACCAGACAGAATTAGGAAACAACCGCCGAGACTTCAGATCGACGAGAACCGTTGAGATCTACAGCCACGAAGAGCACCAGTGCAGCCATAAAGAGGATGGCTAGGATCCATCCACCATCGAGAGAGAGAGGAAGCGGAAACGACTAGAAAGAAGAGAGATCTACCGCATCTTTGAAGAAAGGAGCTCCGGAACTCCCAAAACAAGAATGACAGCCATGCAATCGCTGGGTAAGGCCGCCAACCACCAGGCGAGAGAAGAAGAGCGAGCCCGCCTCACGAAATCGGTTGTCAGCGGCATAAGGAAAAGCGTTTCCGCGGTGAAGCTACTCTCCACCACCGTGCAGAAGCTGAAGAGCCATGAAAAGGGAAAATCGGCGAGAGTCACCGGAACCTCCATGGTGCATGTGAAGAGATCAGAAGGGAGAAAATAAGGGAGAGTGTGGTTTGTGTTTTTCGAATTGGATATATAAACCATCATATTGTTCTCATTCATATTACATTAATCGAGTTTTTCATGAAAAAAACTATACTCTAGATACATAAAAATAAATTGTCAAAAATTTGGCTACAGAATTATTACTCTATCAAATTTGAGAAGTAACTTACTGATTTTTCTCGCCAAACCATTATATCGGACACCATTTACATTTGATTAGAATTACACACTAGTTCATTATAACTAGTTAGTTTGTTAATTAGATTTTTATTTTGGTTTAGCTCTTTTTTATTTTTTTCATATATAAACCGTATCACACCAATTAATGACGCATTTGCATCTTTTTGAAACCGCCTGTTGACTCTCCGTTTTGCGTCTGACGTGTTCACGGCGGCGACCTCCATGGACGACGGAAACCTCGGCAACAACCATCACAGCTTCAAAGGTGATTCTGGAGACTGTTTATCCGCGGAATCATTGCCTTTAGTCGATACGCGCCTTTTGTCCCAGTCAGAACTTCGCGCTCTCTCTCACTGTTCTTCCCTATCTCCGTCTTCTTCTTCTTCGGCGTCTCTGGCTGCTTTTTCAGGTGTAGACGTCGATTTTACGCCAAAGATCGATCGCTCCATCTTCAATGAATCCGCTGGCAGCCGGAAGCAAACGTTTCTCCGCCTTCGCCTTGCGCGCAACCGTCCTCCAGCTGGACCTCCGTCTACGCAACGCCAAAGAGACGAATCTTCCCGTGAAGAAAAACTGCAAGTCGCATCGCTTCTTAGATCTTTATTCTCTGTCGATTCGATTCAAACCAAAGCGGAAGAAGATGAAGGCGAGGAAGAACGCGAAAAAAACGAAGGTCAGTCGCAGATTTCTATACCGATCCCTAATTACAGCTATGTGTATAAGAATCCTTATCTAGATTCGGTTCAGAATGTTCTGGTTCAGGGAATCTCAGAGAATGAAACTAGAAGGAAACGAGGGCGGCCGAGGAAGATTCGGAACCCTAGTGATGGAGGGATTAATGAAGAGACGAAGAAGGTTTCGGATTTTTGTTTAACTGGTGAAGCAGTTGCATATACGGCTGATTCAGGGAGAGAAGGACCTATGTCTGTAAATAAAACTTGTAGCAACTCTGGAATGGAGAGTAGATACGATGCTTCAGGAATCTTCATGGACTCAGATTTAGGCAAGAGAAAGAGAGGCTGTACTCAGAAGAATGGAGATGGTTTCAATCAGCCAGCAGTGAACTCCAAAAGCGAAGATAAGGAAGAGTTTGTGAAGACTGATAACAGAGAAGGTACAATGATGGATCTCACTGCATTGGCTAATGATACAGAGGATCCATATGTAGAGGAGCTGAGGAGGATCACAATGGGGTTGAAGACAAAGGAAGAGTTATTAGGTTTCTTGGAACAGTTGAATGGTGAATGGGTGAATGCTGGTAAGAAGAAGAAAATTGTGGAAGCTTCTGATTATGGAGGATACTTGCCCAATGGCTGGAAACTTATGCTCTGCATCAAAAAGAAAGAGAACAATCTGTGGCTGGCTTGTTGCAGATACATAAGGTATAATAACCTTCTACCTGACATTGCTTTAAATTATCTTCACTTGTTCTGTTTGTCAAGTATCGGTTTCTTGTTAGATTATGACTTAGGCCTGAAAGAATCGTCTTGGTTATGGCAAAGAATACGAACAAGCAACACTTTGTATAATACTGGTTACTGGAATCGTATATGGTATATGATGGTGGTTGGTTTCTAATGCGTGACTTTTGGTTGTCCCTCTTGTTTGTTCAATGGTTACAAGATTACCAACTGCTATACTATTGGATTGCGTAACGATTTTAGTTCAATTATTCTGTTTGTCATGTATTTGTTTCTTGTTAGATTATGACAAAGAATATGAACTAAGTAACAGTTTGTAGCACTGGTCACTGGAATCGTATATGGTATATGATGGTGTTTGGTTTCTAATGTGTGACTTTTGGTTGTCCCTCTTGTTTGTTCATGGTTACAAGATTACCAACTGCTATTGGATTGCTTAATGATTTTAGTTCAGGATTAAGAATGTCTTTCATTTTGGTTATTTATTCACTGTCTATACAGTCCTGATGGGCAGGAGTTTGGAACCAGCAAGGAAGTCTCCACGTATCTGCAATTTCATCTTGAATCCCAAAGCAGGAACGGGCTCAGTTACTTGCAATCTGACAACAAGATTCTTGAACAACCAGTGGTGGATAACAGATCTTTAGTAGGTTTCTCTGATTCCACAGACATGCCTGTTCTGAACCCCGAAACAAATCAGAACCTTAAGAGTAGAAGACCTAGCAGTGAGGAAGCTATAGGCGCAGAAAATGGTGATGTACCAGATCAAGTGAAATCCAGTGTGGTGGAGAATGGAGAGAATTTGGCGGCTCTATCGGACAAGCCTGGTGGAAATATATGACAAGGAGATTACTGTTTTTCTCATTGTAGTTCCCATTTTTGTGTTTCATACAACCAAAACATGTCACATAGGCTGACACAAGATATAGAAGTAGAAAGGTTCATGTACAAACCAATTCGCAAAAACAAAATTCAGGCAAGTAGAATTTTTTTCATCCGTACACAGAAAGGGTACAAGAGGACGTGTCTTTCTTTGTCTATAACGTCAGCTTAGTTAAGCCTTTTACGTTATTTACTTGACTGGAGTTTTGATGGGTTTAATTAAACAGCATCTTTAGTTTATGTTCTTTGTCCGAAACAAATTAAAGTTTTGAGGTTTCTTTATAAATTCAAACCCTTCGGTTTCAGAGTTTGTTGACTAAAAAAAGGTAGAGCAAAAGCAACCTAGGGTTACTACTGATCTCGAAATCAAAACGAGCATCTCATAGAGAGAGAAAGTGAAAACTCACAATGGAGAACGAGAGGGAAAAGCAGGTTTACTTAGCGAAGCTCTCTGAGCAAACCGAAAGATACGATGGTATTTGTTTTTCCCACTGTTTGTAAACGTTTTCGATTTGGGGATCTATATGCTTCTCAACCTCAGATCTTTTGTTTGTTCTACTAGATTTGGTTTACATTTCCATCAATTTGCTACGAATGTATGTTTTGTGGGATGTTAGTTGATCTAGATTTAGACGAGCCCCTGAGTGATTTCTTACTTATTATGTTTTGCTTCGATCTTGAATCTCTTAGCATGTATGATCACATGTGGCTACTATGAAATAGATTTATGCTTTTCACTTGCTGTCGGTAAACAGTGATAAATTTTCTGGAATCAATTTTTTTGCTTTGGTGATGGATATTTTGAAAGCTTCAATGCAGGAGAATGAATCTCTCTTCAAGATTTCTTAGCTACATATTTGCATTTGATTTTCTGTAGCAATCTAGATTGAAACCCATAAATACTCTTTCTGTATTACAAACTTGTAAACAGAATCATCATGATTTGAGTTGCTTAGTTAGGGTGGTTCATGTGTGGGCACTTTGCACTTTCTTATTGATGTCTTCATTGCTCCATACTTTAAATTGTTATTGCAGAAATGGTTGAGGCAATGAAGAAAGTTGCTCAGCTGGATGTGGAACTCACAGTAGAGGAGCGAAATCTAGTATCTGTTGGGTACAAGAATGTGATTGGTGCAAGGAGAGCTTCATGGAGAATACTATCCTCCATTGAACAGAAAGAAGAGTCAAAGGGAAATGAGGAAAATGTTAAGAGGATTAAGAATTATCGAAAGAGGGTTGAAGATGAGCTTGCAAAAGTTTGTAATGATATCTTGTCTGTCATCGATAAGCACCTCATTCCATCATCTACTGCTGTGGAGTCCACTGTCTTTTTCTACAAAATGTGAGTCATCATTTGCTTCTTTTTTCTGTCTCCATTTTGGATTGGCGTTAACTAACATTATAGTTGATTTGGGTTGGAATGGTTCATGTGATCTCAATTGTGGTGCTTGGAAATGAAGTTTGATGTGTTTAAGCTCTAACATAGCTTCCGCTCTTTCTTAAGTTTTTTCCTGAAATGAAGTTAATTCATGGGTCTGAGATTTGTGAACATAGTATCTATTTGTTCACTGTTTTGGCTTTACTTTTATGTTCTTTCTATGTAGGAAAGGAGATTATTACCGCTATTTGGCAGAGTTCAGTTCTGGTGCTGAACGCAAAGAAGCTGCAGATCAGTCTCTTGAGGCATATAAGGTCCTTGAATGAATCATGTTTCTGTTTTTTTTTTCCTTTTTTCTTTGGGTGCCTTCCTTCTTTCTAATCAATATGCGTGTGTTTTCATATAGGCTGCTGTTGCTGCTGCGGAGACCGGTTTGGCACCAACACATCCAGTTAGACTTGGCTTAGCATTGAACTTTTCTGTTTTTTACTATGAGATCTTAAACTCTCCTGAAAGGTTTGTCTTTTTTTTTTTGGAAAGAACGTATAAATGGAATCAGTGGTGCTCCTTCCTAACAATCTGATGCTGTGTGTTGTACAGTGCGTGCCAATTGGCCAAGCAAGCATTCGATGATGCAATTGCTGAACTTGACAGCCTCAACGAGGAATCATACAAGGACAGCACTCTTATAATGCAGCTACTTAGAGACAATCTCACCTTGTGGACTTCAGACTTACCTGAGGATGGAGATGAGCAGCCCAAAGGTGATGAGCCTCAAGAAGAGAACTGAATCCTGAACTCTTGGTGGTTCCTGAACCGTTATCTTAAGACAGTAAGTGTCGTTGTTTGAAACAATGGAGGATGTGTAATTTTAGTTTTTGTCTTTTCTTCAAAACTCTCGTATGTTGGTTGGACTATGTTTTATGACTGTTTGCTTTCTTCATTGTTGAATTCAGAAACCTTACAATGAATTTGGGTTTTGATCACTTTTGGGTTTCAGGCGCGAATAATTAATTTGGTTAGTTTCTGAGGTCAGTATATATTTGAATATTTTGTCACTCAAAAACATTTATGGGTCACTAAAACATAAAGAAAATGTCACTTGAGAAAGTTCTTTTCTACCAGCACAAAACTACTAGTCCATTTGTTGATTTAAATATTATTAGCTTTACTACAATCAAAATTCCATTGTTGTAATTATGGAATAATTATTTTATGGGATGAATATATATAAATTATCGAAAGATTTTTATATTCTGATAATTTTGGAATATTCAAATTTATAATAATATTCTCATATTTTAATACTTGATGTTCTAAGTTTTTGTTTTGTTTTTTAATAGTTAATTTTATACGTTTTCCGTACTTTCTTAGTTTCATTATAACCGTCATTTTTCCTCTTAAGTGTCATTTTGTTATCTTTCATACGGTCAAACTTTACCAGCCATTCCTTTATATGGGGGTGCCATTTCGTTGGCTAACCCAGGAATTTCGAAACACAATTGGAGATGGCCCTTTTACAAGATTATGGTCAAAAGAATGGATACCCAAGGATCATCCGGCACCTGTCATAAGTAAAGGACTAATTTCAAACAATGAATTGAGGGTCTCTGATTTGTTATATGCTAAATAAGTCAGTGGAAAAAAAAATATAGTTCATTCTTAGTCTCCAACCATCACGATTAATGATGGATGGTTATTGTTGACATTACACTAAATCAGAAAAATATACGGCTAAGTTAGGTTATGAAGTATTGGTTCCCGATTCGACGAGAAAATTAGAGTCCTAACCCAATTATCGTCTCTAAATTTTTTAAGAGCAAAAGCATGAAGGATAGCAATCTCGAATAAGTTACGACACTTTTTGTAGAAGATCTTCTTTAGAGCGTTTGAGGTCGTTGATCAGTTAGTGACACATAATTTATGGGTGGATCGCGTATGTCCGCGATGTGGTGTTACAAGGGAGTCCATCAATCACGCCGTATTTCTCTGTTCACCGGTCTTTCAGGGATGGACTCTCTCGAATATACCAACGACACATGAGATTTTTCCAACCCATAATATATTTGAAAATATGAATTATTTGTTATCCTTGAATATACATGAGGAAGATCATGGGACCTGAAAAGGTGTTACCCTTGGATCTTAAAATTAAAATCAATGAATGCATGTTTTTTCAATGGTAATCATTGGTCCCTTTTGGAGACTTTAAACCTGGTAATGTCTCAGAGTAAGGAATGATATTTGACGAACTAATGATATACGCAACTCATACATCATCTAACCAGTTTACGTCTTGGTCACTGTCAAAATGAGATATTATCCACCCTTTTCGCTTGATAACTCATGAAAATAAGAGTTAAGTATAAATGGTGTAGGATGGATATTACAATTACAAGATAAGACCATTGATCTAATTGGTATAAGGGGTATCCATATATTATCAAAAGTCTATCAAAATCAAGTAAAGATTTGTAGCAGGAGTTCAATACATATTACCGGTGAGTCGTGTTTGGTGGTTCGCTTGTGGTGATCTGCTTCTACCTTTCGCAAGTTGTAGTTTGTGTGACTCCCGATATGTCGGGTTATACCTCATGACAATTCGTACTTTATTTAAATGAAATCTGCAAAGTATAATGGGTTTTGTTTGTAAAATGTTCTCGGTATCTCCTATATCTTTACTATTAAAGGGACAGTATATTTTTCAGAAAGTCAAAATAAATCATATATTTACAAGAATTGCCGTTAAGATATAATTTTTGATGAACAAACAAAAAAAACTGGCAGAGGTATTTTTGTTCGAAAATTTTAAAGAGGCGCACATATTGGGTCAGATCTGACCCGGGTTTTATTATAGATTTTTAGGCAGTTCGGTTTGTGTATAGACATGAAAATTCGCTTTGGCAGAACTGATTTCGTTTATGGTATGGTGTGTGTGAGATGCATGGTTCGATCCACGCTAGATGGTTGTTTTTACATTTAGGTGAGTATATTAATTTCAAATTTTTTTGTTTGGTATACTTACAAAATCTTATATATATCAAATCTTTTTATTCGGATATATTTATTGGCTAAATAAATTTGGTTTCCTAAATTCATGATTTGATATTATTATTCAGATATTTTTNGTAAACTAACCTAATTGGTTTTACTATATATATATATATATATATATATATATATATA
>OVAV01002231.1:939-11541 GCA_900406375.1 Iberis amara
AGAAAGAATATGAGATTTTTTACGTTAAGATTTTGTTTATAATTTAATTTCATAATTATCTAAACATATACGAAATATATTAATAATTATAATAATATAAAATTTAAACGATATATACACGTAGATAATTATAACCAATCACAATATCAAAATTTTCGGAAATATAAATTANGACACGTATGCAAACTCACTTGTTATTTAATATAATAGATAATATTTTTTAGCAAATTATTAAAATAAAAATTAGCAAAAGATTTCATAATTTCACATTGATTTTTTTTTTTTAAATTAAAAACATCATTATATTACTAAATGAGATCCCTTTTCGAAAAAACTAATGGGTACCGTACATATATGGAAAAATAATAATCTCCTATTTTTGTTTTCTAGGTAGAGAGTTTATACAAGTACTAAAGGTAACTAAAAAAGTTTCCAACACAAGAGAGAGTAAAACATAATGCAATACAATTATACAACAAAACAAATGTTTTTACTTATGTACTTATCAAAAAGGAGTGGTCATCTGTCTATATGCATATATATTGACTACATCACTTAGCTTCAACTATGTTGCTTCTCCAAGTGACCAACCATTTTGTATTACAAAACGGACCAGTCCTTTGATTAAATATAATAAAGTGGCAGTTTTCATAGTGGACTATATTCTGAGATCAAAGAACCTATGTTATTATACCCTATATGTTCAATGTTCCTCCTCTTTCTCATCACCATTTTGCTCTTTCACATCTTCTGTGTTCTTTACCTCTTTCTGGAATGCACGAAGCATTGCAGAGTTCACCTGTTTTCGCAATTTCGCATTCTCAACAAAGATATCTGCCAATACCTTCCTCAACTCGTCCTCTACAGTTCTTGTTTCGGTATCGATTCCAAGAGATTTATCCATGCTTTGAGTAGCAACATTTTCATCAAATCCCGCAAGTAACTGAGCCTGAAAATGCTACTACCATTGTTAAGAGTTGTTAATTGCAAACTGTGACAGCGTTACAATGGCTAAATATGCTTTAACTAGTGCAGCTAAAACCTAACTATCTTCCACTACCAAATAACTCCTACTAGAGGAAACCTTGAGTGTGATGGGATGTATTAAGTCAGGTAACTTTGTGATTTTTAAATGAAGATAGAGCAGAGATGCAGCAATACCTCCTGAATTTGATCATCAGATATTGACAGCAAGCGCAGCGCGTCTGATACTGTTGTGGAGTCCTCTATGAAGCTACTGTTTCCATCCATTGACAGATTCAAATTGTACTCTTTAAGTCGGTTGTGGAGGATTTTGCAGTCACTAAGCAGCTTCTTTCTAGCTGCTACTGTGTTTGCAAGTAGTTCTCTTTCCTGTTGAAGTCCTTTCTGAAAAATGCAACATGTTCCTGTCTCACTTATGTTGTCTCTCTTGTGGCTGACAGATAAGAAAACATATATAATACCATACAAGGCAGAAATTACCTCGGCTTCAGCTTTATCAGTCAAAGATTGAGTCAGCTTCTTTTCTAATTCCACATGAGAACGCCTTAGAGATTTGACCTCTTTGACAAGAACTTTAATATCTGCTTTTGACTTTGCTTCTAATTCTTCGTATCGCCTGGAGAGATCATCTAGTTGTTGTTTTCTGGTATCCAATTCTTTTGAAAGAATATGTCTCTCAGAAATAGTTGACTGTTGTTCAGTGGGTTCTGCATGTGAGCTCCCATCCTGTTGTAATGATTAGCATGATCTCTGTGAACCAGTTTGGTTGCAAATATAAGTTTCTAGACATGGAAGTGTTTCAAACCATACCTCTCTTGATTTTAACTTCACTTCCATTTCGTAAGATTTTTGTTTAAGTTCTTCTATATCCCACTGCATCTGAGTAAATCTTTCCCTCTCGGTCATAATAGCTTGCTCCAAGTTCTCTATGCTTCTCTGCTTAGTAGTTTCTAGTTCCCCTTCTAGATCATCAACCTAAGCAGTAAAAACAAGATCACAACACTACCATTCGCTCTAAAAAAGAAAAGATAAGACAGATGTTTATAACCAAAAAGATGGTAAAAGAAAAACAGAATTTGTGGTTACTTTTCTTATTGTACCTTTTTGTTCAGGTAATCTTTCACCGCTATCTCTTGATTTAGTCTTGCAATAAGATCCTCCATATCTGTTTTCGCATTGACAAGTCTCTCATTCATGGCTAACAGAATTCTGTACAGTTTCTTACGCAGGTCCAGTGGAAGAACTAATTGTGCACTATCCCTCTCCAAGTTACAAATGAGCCCAGTTCCAAGCGATACACTAGGACCTTCGCGTAGATCCAGATGGCTATCACTGCTTGAACTTAGGAGACCAGATGTTGATGTCTCACCGGCGTGTAGAGAAACTCCATCTGCACTCTCAACAGAACGTTTTCTTCCATGCATTACTGAATGCGGTTCAGAGAGAAGTCGCGAGTCATTGTTAGCAGGAAATACACCTTTAGAAGCAGTCCCATAATATACATCCTTCCCTAAAATATTATTGACATATCTTGAGCGGACTTTATGTGTGGGGAAGTCTTCGAGTTGCTCTAGAATAGTTTGGCCCATTGAAAGTCCCTCGTCAATGTTGGACATGTTAAAGTTAACAAGCTTCTCTATTGGATTTGTTACTTCTTCATCCATAGTTAGATCTTCGGTACCAATTTCAGAAATATCATCTTGTCCTAAACTTGGAGATCCAAGCTCAGATGTTTCATAAGCAGTATCACTACCATAGTCAGATGTGAGAGAAGAACTGCCACCAGCATGAAACAAGCTCAAACTTGGGTGAACCATAGGTGACGAACTTGTGCTATTTCTATCACTGTTGGCATCAGAAGCATTCTGTTCAACATCTTGACATGCTGAAATGCAACATCACGTTAGACTCTAACGACACAACAGCATTTACTAATGCACGGCTTAAGTGCATAATGTAATAGCTCATACCAGACCTAGCAGCAGCTTCTAGTTCAAAAAAAGATGCAACTACGACACTTCTTGCCAATTCTATATCAGATAATAGCTTTGTTATCCACTCCTCAAGAGAACACCTTCTCTGCAACAAGGTCAAAGATATTACTTGTGAAACCGATTGTTTGCATAAGTAATTGTAACATTATTGCTAAGAAGTACATGGCTTTCCCTTTATACACCTACATTATTTATACTTACTATTCTTCGGGTGAGGTTTAGAAAAAGGGGTTTGAGGGAAGGGAAAAAATATAGCACAACAACAGAGGGGAAAGTGGGAAACTAAGACTTGAGAGTAACAGCAGTTACATAAACCGCCTAAATTAGTTAGCCACAAGAAAAAAGAATGCATACCTCTTCTAACACTGCTCTGCTTTTCATACGCAACAGCCCTTTAGGAGGTGCTGATGGAAAACTTTTCCTGGGAAACGCTTTTTTAAGCTGAAAGGAAAATATTAATGTGCATATACCGTTAAGCACATTGCAACTAATAGTACTGCGGAGGAATGAAAAGTGGAGAGTTGGGTAGGACAATGCTCAGAGGGTACAAATTCTTACATCCGCCAATAGCTTCAGAAAATCATTAAATCTTCTCAACACTCCTCGCATTGTGGTAATACCTTCAGGGGATTGCAAACTTATCTGAATCCTGTAAAACTGTTCCACTAAACGCAAGTAAGCTCAACTAAATGTTCGAACATTCCATGACATGCACCACAATAAAACTCTTCAGCTGATCAATTCCAGTAGAACAGGAAACAAATATATCATATTGAAGATTATTGATCCATATACGTTCAAGATATGGTCGACATAACCAGTTCAGCAAAATTTGATACGGGTAGATAAACACTGGAGATAATAATGCTCTTGCAACAGAAAAACAGAGGAGACTTACCACTACAGGATCTGAGTTTTTTGACTTTGGAAGGACAACCCACGAAGGTATGGTAACACAATAACTCCATCCAGTTCGAGGATCATGAGGCCAAACAGTATCTCTACCATTCTGCAAAAAGAGAACATAAAACTTAATGCCTTGACTGTATATATATGGAATTCAATCGAGCAGGATGATATTTCTCAGTCAGCAGCTATCTAAAGAGCATAATACATAAACAAAAGATTTAGCTACTCCATGTTACTAAGGAAAGATTAACGAGTAATTCAGTTCACAATGTTTGTTGCAGGAGGTGAGGAAGCAATCAATTGTATGAAGTAGCTTCAGCTAACTGTTAAGAATCTCAAATTACAAAGGCAATGGAACAGGTCATTTTTGTGTTGAGTTCTACCATTAGACTCACCCATTTGCGCGGTGGTGGACTCCAATCCATCCCCAATGGAAGCGGCGATGTTCCGTCATGTCTGTGCTTCGGCGGACTCCGTCTCTGCATCATTCCCACTAAACTCTCTCTGTCCAGCTCTCCGAAATCCGAATCTGATCACAACCGATCGGAGACGCGATCGATTTCCCGATCGGGAGACCACAGATTACGCAACTTCAAACAGAAATCTGAGCAGAAGATTGAAGAGTTTGGTTCTATGAAGATCGTCAGAGTTGGGTGGAGAAAGCACGAAGAAGAACCAGATGGCGTATCTCAGGGTCTTCTCTTCCTCTGGTTAGATTCCACGGACAACGGCGTTAAACGGCGGTGTCGTTTTCTTTAACGGAGAGGACAACACGTGATTTGACGGAGGCGCGAATCATACCGTTACCGTGTATATATGTATGTATATATCTCACCTTCTTCCTGAGAGAATTCGGTTTGGTATGAACCATGTTTTGGTTTCGGTTAAGGTATATGAGTTTGGTTCATCTAAGCTCTTTGTCCCAAATTTTGTAAGGATGAGTTTAATTGGGCTTAGCCAAGAGATCACTTACATTTTTTTTTTGTTGGCATTAACATTTGGATTGGCATAAATAGGGCTGGATATTCGGATATTTAGTTCGGTTTCGGGTAGGAATCATTTGATTCCGATTCTTTTAGATCTTAGATTTTAATATCCAATCGATCTTTTTAAAATTTTCCAGTTTGGTTCTCATCGGTTCCGGACCGGTTCGGTTCTATGTTAGAAGAACGAAAAATTACCCGAAATTTTCAGTTCCTAATCAGTTCCGAGTATTTTAGATCCGAAATGATCAAAATTATCCGAAAAACAAAAAATATCCAAAAAACAAAAAAAAATTACTCAGAAACACAAAAAAATTATTTAGAATTAATTTAAAATACCTGAAATTAGTTTAAAATATCTGAAATTATTTTAAATACCCTAAAAAATATTCAAAGCAACAAAAAAATCGATTCTTCGATTCTACCCATCGGTTCTCGGTTCGGTTCCGGTTCCTATACGATATCTATGGTTCTTCGTCTCAGGAACCATCGAGTAATTTGGGTAGAACCGGAACCGATCCAAAACTATTTTTTCGGTTCTTCGGTTCTGGTTTTTTATCGGTTCTGGTGTTTTTGCCCAGTCCTAGGCATAAACTCCATGAAATACTACAAAAAATATATTTTAAAAATAGCGCACTCTCAATTCTTCCAAAAATATCATTAAAATATTTTTGTTCAAAATTACCATAAATTTAAAATTAAATTTTAAAAATTTAGAATTTAAATATTAAGTTTTGGTTCAATAAATAGAGTTTATGGTTAAGTTTTGAAAGGATGAGGTTTGGTTTTGAGGGTTTAGGATTTAAATTTGAAATTTTAAAATTTTTAAAATTTATGATATTTTTGGAATAAAAGTATTTTTTTAATATTTTGGAATAATTTGAAAGTATGTGGTATGTTTGGAACATACATAGTTTTTATGGTATTTTTGTGAATCTTCTTTTTTTGTTTTTTTATTTTGCCAACTTTTTATTGTTTTCAAAATATATTTTCGTTCATATTTATTCAAAAACAAACTGATTTTGATCTCAAGCCTCTATAAAAGAAAACGAAAATTCTCACGGTTTCTTTTTTCAATAACGAATTTGAATTCAAGTAACAATGTAGAGTCAATACTAATACAACCACTAGATTACATGTCCACTAACATAATCACTTTACTACATATCAAAAGGTCAGTTGTCTAGTAGTTTTATTCTTTCAAGATTTTACAGAACAAATATTGAACATGAGCACTCATATAGTGAGTCTATTTTTTCCTATTAATAAAGTTTAGATTAATGTACCGATCCGCTAAGATTCAGATATTATATAAATGTGACAATATATTCAAGTACTTTTGTAGGGATTATTAAAAAAAAAATTTAGTCAAGCCATAGTAGTTAGATAGAATATTAAATATATTTTTTTCAGCACAACCGCAGTACTTAAGTAGAAAGATAACGATCTAAATTTTATGGCATAAAACTACAGAATTTTGAATCTGATTTTCTTATAGAATTTAGACCGTTGTATCTAGATTATTAGACTACTGAAACTTGTCCCAAATGTTTCATATAATATGCAAATACTTCACGAATTTGCATATATGTCGAACTCACCCGAATTACCAATAATAAAAAGATCACTAGACTACTTGATCTGCTTTTGCAAAGTGATTATGAGTTCGGTAAATAAGACTTTAAAAATTAGACAACAAAACTATAATATGTTTAATACCCTTAATAAAAATACTATAATATGTTTATGGTTTCATTTTTACAAATTTTATATTTTATGGGCCACAATATAAAGCTAAGGACATCTCTAATGGTTAGCTTCATTTTTGCTTTAAAAATGTACTTTCTTCGAAATGAACGCGAAAAATAAAGCAACATTTTCTCCAATATTTTTATTTATTTTTCACTCTAAAAAATATTCCAAAAAATATTTCAATTATGTTTACAATTAATTGTTAATAACACCTTCTATTGTTTCAAGTTTACTAACTTTACCCCACTAGTTCAATAAAATCACTATTAAACATAAAAATAATAATCATAATCATAGAAATATAAATATAATACACAACATTGTAAGTATTCTATTTTTATTTTAATAGTAATTATAAGTCAATGTTATATTCAATTTGTTTATATTTCTTTGTTATAATAGTCGTATAGTTTTAATTTATATTTAATATATCATTATATGTTATATTATTATATGTTCTTATCATATTTTAACATTTAAATCAAATTAATAAAGAAAAATAACACATGGATAATATTATAATATATAAATTGTTTAAGCATGAATTATAAATTAAAGAATAAGGACTTATTTATAATTAAAAAAGTTTATCTTCAAAAAATGAAGCAATGAATAGTGTGGTTTCAAATTTGAAGCAACTATATTCATTGCTTCATCTTGAAGCAAAAAATAAAGCATCATTAGAAAAGATTTTGCTTCAAAATGAAGCAAAAAGTAAAAAAGAAAGCACCATTGGATAAGGAGAATGATTTATTAGTGTCCGCACATGTAACTCGTTGGGTTATCCGTTCACGCACATATGGGTTGTGTTGTTAACTATATGCATTCTTTAATTTTTGAATTTACATCCCCCACTACGAAGTCGTCTTTTATAAATGCATTGACCATTACAATATTAACTATTGTGTCAACGTGGATGCCTCAAACACTGACGTGGACATTATACTCGTGTCTATAAGAAATGCTATCATTTTATAAAAATAAAATGACAAATTTTAATGTCAAAACGACATTGTTTACTTATTTTAATATCAAAACAAGATCGTTTATCGTTTACTCACCGGGTGGGTTTACGATGTCGTTTTGACATTAAAATTTGTCATTTTAATTTTGTAAAACGACATCGCTTTTATAGTTACAAATATGTTGTCCATGTCAACATCAGAGTTATCCATGTCAACTGAATAATTAACATCGTAATGGTCAATGCATTTTTAAGAGATGATTCCGTAGTGAGGTATAAAAATTCAAAACTTAAAAAAATACATATAGTTAATAGCACGATCAAATATGGTCCATGGTCCATATCTATTGGAACGGATAAGCCATGTATGGGATATTGATAAGTCATTCTCTCCCATTGGATATGGTTTAAACTTTTTTTTCTGAAAAGAGAGTCAAAACTCTACACTGTGAGATGGTATGGGCCTCAGTGAATTTTTTTTTTTTGTCAAAGAAAAAAAAAACATACCTTTTCTACTTTTATACTTTTATACCTTAGTGAACTTTATATTATTATGTCACTACACAATGATCACTTTCTTTCAAAATTTTAAACCCAGTCTGAAATACTTAATAACTTAATTTGCTGATAATTTGGTAAACAATATATATTTTTTGTACAAAACACAATTTTCAGATAACATACCTTTTCTACTTTTATACATTCTAAATTAAAAAAGTATATTTCTAAACTTAATTTTTGTATCATATTTAAATCGAACTCAAGAATATACAGATTTTGAAATTTAACCTATTGGCCAAAACAACTTCAACTAAATTAAATTATTATTATTTACTGTAGTATAAAAGAAATTAAAACGAGCCAAAAATTTTATAAACAAAATTATATCTCCGTAGCTATCCGAAATTTAATATATAAAATATCTGGCAAGAGACGAAAAGGTCTTCATGATCCAGCTGAGGAAAGAGAAGAAGAGAGAGATTCAATTATATTCAGAGAGATCTCTCTGATTGATTGATCTGGCGATTCTTCTGGCTCGTTCTGTTTCCGCGGGAAACCTTCTCCGTTGACCTTCTTCGCGCGCGCGCTCGCACGCCGTCGAGTTTGTTGATTCGGCAGGCGATCCGAAAGATATGACGATTCTCTACGCACTCGTGGCGCGTGGAACCGTGGTGCTTGCGGAGTTCACCGCGACGTCTACGAATGCGAGCACGATCGCTAAGCAGATCCTTGAGAAGGTCCCTGGGAACGACGACAGCAACGTCTCCTACTCTCAGGATCGTTACGTTTTCCACGTTAAGCGTACCGATGGCCTCACCGTTCTTTGTATGGCCGATGAAACGGCCGGAAGTACGTCCTCCATCTCCCTTGCTTATTTTCTCCCTATGTTTATCGATTTACGTTTCCCTAGATGAAATCATGAGCTGGATCTATACCTAATTTTAAGCTGTTTAGATCTTTGGTGACACTGGAATCTCAAGTGTAAATCATTGTTTGTGTATAATGATCCGATTATATCGAAATCAAAATCTTATCTCCTGATGTATACCAATTGGATTTTATAAGAGAAGCTGATGGAGATATGAATATGTTCTTACTTAATTTCGAAAACTCTTCTCTGTATGTTAATGTTTGTAATTTCTCAGGGAGAATTCCTTTTGCCTTTTTGGAGGATATTCACCAGAGATTTGTACGGACTTATGCCAGGGCTGTTCATACAGCACAAGCTTATGCTATGAACGAGGAATTCTCAAGAGTTCTTAGTCAGCAGATTGAGTATTACTCTAATGATCCTAATGCTGATAGGATTAATCGGATTAAAGGTGAAATGAATCAGGTTTGTATTTCTCTTAAATCTCTTGATTATGGAATTTGTAAAGGCTTGGTTCTGAATCTTGGCTTTTACACTGGACAGGTACGAGGCGTCATGATAGAGAACATTGACAAAGTTCTTGATAGAGGTGAACGGCTCGAGCTTCTGGTGGATAAAACCGCTAATATGCAAGGGAATACATTCCGTTTCAGAAAGCAAGCTCGCCGTTTTAGAAGCAACGTGTGGTGGAGAAATTGCAACTGTNGCTCACGTATGTTTCCTAAAAACCAACCCATAAAAGACCTTAAATTGTTTTGCAAGTCATGGCTTAAGAACATGTTTAAGTATTGCAAGTGAACCCACAAGATTCATCTTTGTTATTATATCACATATCAAAGAAATGGAGTAGAACTAAAGTTTGACTATTGACAAATTGTGTGAGTCTTATCATTTTTTTCTTTTCTAATTGTGTTATTGTCTGGCAGGGTCCTCTTAATACTAGTACTACTGGTGATAATATACATCGCCTTNCCTTGGCCTATTTCTGCCATGGACTTACTTTACCATCTTGCATTTAAGTAAGTGCATCTGTCTCTTTAGAACATCTCGATTCTGTTCTGTGTTTACCGAAGTTGTGGTGTAACTTCTCTGGTTGTCTGATTTCAGACCTTCTGTTTCCTCCAGCTTTTCCATGTGGTTTAAAAACACATTATATATATGAAGTGTTCTTATTTATAGAGCAATGTGGAAGCTCATTGCTTTGCAGGCTGTGTTTATTAGATATATACAATGAGAAATCAACAGGCTTGCTTTTGTCTTATTTGTTAATCCGAATTTTGATTCATGTGTTTTAATTTCTATGTGTGTGTGACTTCCTATCATACAGTCACTGAGTCACACCAACTTCAAGTCTTAGCAAGGAATCTGTTCGTCGATTTAAATTTTCACATCTCCAGATAGATGGGGAATTATAGCTTTGATTGACGAAAAAAATTAAAATGCAAAAGTAAGGCTTTAGATCAATCACAAAGGTATAAATATGAATACTTTATTGTGGAAGGAACAAAAAAATTGTAAAAGTGTAAAAGCTATGGCCAATAAGAATCAAGTCACAATAACAAAAGCATCTCCCTACCCAAATAGCAAATCTTTAGATCGTTTAAGCAAGTCTCTCTTTCTCATAGGTCAAGTAAGAGTATCATG
>OVAV01002232.1:0-11540 GCA_900406375.1 Iberis amara
ACCGATTCTTCACAAAAGTAGAGTGAAAACGAAATCTAGTTGACCAGAAGTAACAATCCAATCGTTTAATTCGATACCTGGGAAACTAAATCTCTACCAGAAGGTGTAGAGAATATGCGGATGAGCTCCGCCGTGAGCACCAACTTCTCCTCATCAATGACCGACTTCTCGTTGTCTCTGAAATATACAGCTAATATTTTCGCGATGTCGATAGAATCAATGCCGGTTGAACTACGACGACTCGATTCCATGCTTGAATCGCCGTGTCCGTACATACCCATCGCCGCGTAAACCTCCTTTAACTGTTCATTGGCGACAGAGAACAAAAAAAAAAACAAATCTTCCTTCAGAGCCAATGGATTTTGGCGGGAAACAAAAGTAATGGGCTTTTCTTATGGGCCCATAATAAATGGGGCAATTGAATTAAGCCCATTAACAAGAAACCTGAAGAAATAAACTTCCTCCGCCGGTAAGCCGCCGTTTTCACCATTGATTTGTGCCTTTTACAGTTGATTCCGATTTTGTTATTCTTGTAAGATTTGTAGATTTCTGGGTAATTTATGAGTACCACTATGGAAGAACCCTCTACGCTCGGTAAAAGAACAGTAGCGGAAAGTTCAAAGCTTTCTGATGAGAACCCTACACAAGAGCCGGAGACGAAGCGTAGAAACAGCCAAAAACGAGCTTGTGTACACGAAGTCGCTGTTCCTAATGATTATACACCAACAAAAGAAGAGCTTATTCACGGTACGCTTGATAATCCCGTATTCAATGGAGACATGGCGAAAACCTACCCTTTTAAGCTAGACCCTTTTCAAAGCGTATCAGTAGCTTGTTTAGAGAGAAAAGAATCGATTTTGGTTTCTGCTCATACTTCAGCAGGTAAAACAGCAGTTGCTGAATATGCTATTGCAATGGCGTTTAGAGATAAGCAGAGAGTAATTTATACTTCTCCTTTGAAAGCTTTGAGTAATCAAAAGTATAGAGAGTTGCAACATGAGTTTCAAGATGTTGGTTTGATGACTGGTGATGTTACACTTTCACCTAATGCAAGTTGTTTAGTGATGACAACAGAGATTCTTAGAGCTATGCTTTATAGAGGATCTGAAGTTTTGAAAGAAGTTGCTTGGGTTATTTTTGATGAGATTCATTATATGAAAGATAGAGAAAGAGGAGTTGTTTGGGAAGAGAGTATTATTTTCTTGCCTCCTGCTATTAAGATGGTTTTCCTCTCTGCAACAATGTCGAATGCTACTGAATTTGCGGAATGGATATGTTATTTGCATAAGCAACCATGTCATGTTGTGTACACAGATTTCAGGCCAACGCCTTTGCAGCATTATTCTTTTCCTATGGGTGGGAGTGGACTTTACCTTGTTGTTGATGAGAATGAGCAATTTCGAGAGGGTAATTTCATTAAGATGCAAAGCACTTTCCCAAAACCGAAATCCGCTGATGGAAAAAGGAGTGCAACTGGCAAATCAGGTGGTAGGGGTGCTAAAGGTGGCGGTGGATCTGGTGATTCTGATGTCTACAAAATTGTAAAGGTATGCTCTTGAATATTATTTATGGCTGTTATAACTCCTATGTTGTTGCTTCTGGTACAGTGTTCTCCTGTTATATTACATTTTTAGGTTGCAATCTAGGCACTTCATAATTTTGGTTTTAGGAATGTTTCTAGCATCCAAATTCTATTATTTTTTAGTTCAGAAGCTTCCAAATTTCGCTTATGCAAACACCGTAGATTCAGGGAGCTAGTTATATATTGTTCTATCAAAGCATTGAAGATGTGGTTTTGTATTCTAGTGCCTGGAAAACTTGTATTTACAATCTATGTTCTTCTTTTATACTTCAAATTTATGTGCTGTGATAACCTTGTAGTTGTCGAAACATTTAAAAAAACGTCCTGTAGGTTTGTTAGTTAACTCTTATCTATTGTTGCAGATGATCATGGAGAAAAAATTCCAACCAGTTATCATCTTTAGTTTCAGTAGAAGAGAATGTGAACAGCATGCATTGTCTATGTCAAAACTCGATTTTAATACAGAAGAAGAGAAGGAGATGGTGGAACAAATATTCAATAATGCTATTCAGTGCTTAAATGAAGAAGATAGATCTTTACCTGCCATCGAACTTATGTTGCCACTGCTCCAACGTGGTATTGCTGTACACCATTCTGGTCTTCTTCCTGTTATCAAGGAATTGGTTGAGCTTCTTTTTCAAGAAGGACTTGTAAAAGCCCTTTTCGCCACAGAAACGGTAAGATTTTGTTCGACTATAATAGATTTTTGTGTTGTGCTTGTTTATGATTATCTTAAATGCATCTTTTGTATCAGTTTGCTATGGGTTTGAACATGCCTGCAAAAACCGTAGTGTTTACTGCTGTTAAGAAGTGGGATGGTGATAGCCATCGTTACATTGGCTCTGGTGAATATATCCAGGTAGGTCATAATTTGTTGATGCTAGTGGTGAAATTCACGAAATGGCACAAAATGATATTCTAGTAATTGTCTTTTATATTGAATGCTTGTAGATGAGCGGCAGGGCTGGACGTCGTGGAAAGGATGAACGTGGAATCTGCATTATTATGATTGATGAACAGGTAATTTTATCAGTAATTTTGGTGGAAGTTACTTACATGGATTACAAGCGAACCGAGTGATTTCTGTTTTTTTTTTTTTTTCAGTATCTTATATTTGTTTATGGTGTTACTTAACAGATGGAAATGAATACACTCAGGGATATGATGTTAGGCAAACCAGCTCCTTTGCTCAGTACTTTTAGGTTGAGTTACTACACTATTTTGAACCTATTGAGTCGTGCCGAAGGACAATTTACAGCTGAGCATGTTATAAGGCACTCGTTCCACCAATTCCAATATGAAAAGGTATCTGTTGGATGTTTTTTCTTTAATTTATCTACTCTTTCTTATGCTAATTTGCTAATTTTACGCTTGTACCTCAGGCTTTACCAGATATTGAGAATAAGGTTTCCAAACTTGAAGAGGAAGCTGCCATGCTCAATGCTACTGGAGAGGTATTCAGCATTTTTCATATTTCACATCTGTAATTTGAGTCGGTTCTCACTTCTTTAATTATTTGCAGGCGGAGGTTGCTGAGTACCATAAGCTAAAACTCGATGTAGCTCAACTTGAACGAAAACTTATGTCAGAAATAATAAGGCCTGAAAAGGTCCTTTGTTTCCTCGATACTGGTCGGCTGGTAAGTTATCGTAAATCTAATAAATCGGTGGAGATTTGTTCTAGATGACTAAAGATCATGACTGTAAGTTTTTGTCTAGTAGGAGCTTCTCATAACTTACTTGGACAATTGTTTATGAACAGGTTAAGATACGAGAAGGTGGAACAGATTGGGGTTGGGGAGTTGTAGTTAATGTTGTTAAAAAATCTACAATTGGAAATGGTTCCGCGTCTTCACATGGTGGCGGATATATAGTTGATACTCTACTTCATTGCTCTACTGGTTTTAGTGAGAACGGTGCAAAGCCAAAACCGTGTCCTCCTCGTGCTGGAGAAAAGGGTGAGATGCATGTGGTGAGTTCACTTGACTTTCATGTTATTATATTCGCGTGTGTAGTGCAGTTTTGAGATTTGTGTTTTTGTGTTCCATTTCGTAGGTTCCTGTTCAGCTACCTTTAATCTCTGCTTTGAGTAGACTACGCATATCAGTTCCGTCTGATCTTCGGCCACTAGAAGCAAGACAAAGCATACTACTTGCAGTTCAGGAATTGTCTAGTCGCTTCCCTTTAGGCTTCCCAAAACTCCATCCAGTCAAGGTTTCTCTTTAAGCTATTACAATGTCTTTAGAGTTAGTGTATATGGACTAATCATTCTTGTACTACATACTGTATCTTTTACTCGGCGTCAATGTTTGAACCATTCAAGGTCTCACTGGATCTAATATAATCTATACAGGACATGAATATTCAAGATACAGAGATAGTGGAACTAGTCAGTCAAATTGAAGAAGTTGAGCAGAAGTTACTTGCCCATCCGATGCACAAGGTCTTGCTTGCTACATTCACTTTGAACTTCCCATTTTAACATTTGAGATGTTACTTCCCATCAATATCATTTTCTTTTCTGTGTTGCAGTCTCAAGATGATCAGCAAATCAAGAGTTTTGAGAGGAAAGCAGAGGTGAATTACGAAATTCAGCAGTTCAAATCGAAAATGCGCGATTCTCAGGTATCATCTCTTTCTTAAACATAAAAAGCGAAACAAATTGTAGTATTAATTCCTTATCATATTGTTTATTACTGCAGCTTCAAAAGTTTCGTGATGAGCTTAGGAACCGTTCTCGTGTACTAAAGAAACTCGGACACATTGATGCTGATGGTGTTGTTCAGTTAAAAGGACGAGCTGCTTGCTTGATAGACACAGGAGATGAATTGCTTGTCACTGAACTAATGTTTAATGGTATGAAAACAGTTTAATGGCATCACACCGAATCTATCCTTACATTAATATTCTTATCAGGTACCTTTAATGATCTGGATCATCACCAAGTAGCTGCACTTGCTAGCTGTTTCATTCCTGTAGATAAATCAAATGAACAGGTTAATTTAAGAAATGAACTTACTAAACCGTTGCAACAGCTCCAAGATAGTGCACGAAAAATCGCAGAGGTAAACAAATGAACAGGTTAATTTAAGAAATGAACTTACTAAACCGTTGCTCCTGCTGAAAGCTTTGGTTAGATATCTACATGAGTTTCTTATTATGAATTTTGTCATATTCTCTGTGATGCTAGATACAACATGAATGCAAACTCGAAGTTAACGTTGAAGAGTATGTAGAATCAACAATCAGACCTTTCTTGATGGATGTTATATACTCTTGGTCAAAGGTTTGTATAACTTAATCTCAGAATTATACCTAATGTGTCGAGAACCAGCGGCTTGTTAGCCTGACATTAGTCCTGGGCTTTCGGATTTCGGTCGGTTTGGGATCGGTTTAATCGGTTTTTCGGTTTTTTCGGGTTGGGATATATAGAAACTGTTCGGGTATTTAGTCTAATCGGATCGGTTTTAAAAAATTCAGTTTCGGTTCGGTTTTGAGATTTTTTTAAAAACCTGTTTCGTATCGGAAAAACCCGAAAAAAACTGAAAAAATCCGAAAACTGCAAAAATCCGAAAATAAAAACTTAAAACTGCATTTCGGTTAATCTTAATTGAGTAAAAGACTAAAATGATAAAGCTTATATTAGGGTTAATATATGCATTTCGGTTTAATTCGGTTATCCGAAATAAATTCGGTTTGGTTTGGTTTATTTCAAAAACCGAAAATCGAAAAAAATTAAAATCCATTCGGTTTATGACCTATAACCGAAACCGTTTCATAACCCTTTTTCCGGTTTGAGTTTTCGGTTTCGGTTTAATATGCCCAGGCCTAGCTGACATGGAGATATAAACCTCTGAAATCTGAACTGTCTCTATGTCTATTAAGTTTTAGAAAAATTATGACCCTTGTAATGGAACTTCTTGTTTAAGCTTCTGTATTGTGTGCTTAATTCGAAACCCAAATCTGTTCCTCTAGCTACCTTTTACAGTCCTAGATCTTCTAGCTCAACAGAAATTTGATATTCTTGATTGTTTCTCTTTGAAAAGGGTGCGAGTTTCGCAGAGATTATACAAATGACTGACATATTCGAAGGTAGTATCATTAGAAGTGCTAGAAGGCTTGACGAGTTTCTAAACCAGGTAACTTCCATCAAACTTCTCTCTTTTAAGCTACAATTACATTTCTTTTGAACCTCTAATAAAGTCTTCATGACACTTTGATTTGTGATTTGTGATTTGTGTTCAGCTTCGAGCTGCTGCAGATGCAGTTGGAGAAAGCAGATTAGAGAGTAAGTTCGCAGCTGCTAGTGAGAGCTTGCGCCGAGGTATTATGTTTGCGAATTCACTTTATTTGTAGTAACTCTCTTTTGATAATTCAGCCTCACTGAATTGGTTTGTTATGGACAAAGAACATGTTGAAACTTAACTTCTTAGAGAAATGATAGTCTGCATTTTGTTGTGTACTCACTGATCTTGGATCATGTTATTAGCTTTTTGTTTGTTAACAAGTTAGATGATGCGTGAGAATTCCTAAGCTCTTATGGTATCAATTACTACTTAACACCAGTATTATCCATGGAAGTCACAAGTTTGTGAAGGTTTATGCTAACTTACACAATCAAAAGATGTAACACAATCTCATGAACTCATTACTAATCTGTAGGGTGGGCATTCGGTTTATTCAGTTTTCGGTTTTTTGTGTCGAATTTAACCAAATAAAAATTCGGTTTGGCATTCGGTTTGTTTGGTTTGTTTTTCATTTTTATAGTTCGGTTTATTCAATTCGAAAATAAATTTTGGTTAATTTTTCGTTTATTCAGTTTATTTTCGATTTTTTCGGTTAATTTTAATTAATTCAGTTTGGTTCGGTTAATATAGTGTAAAATAAAATTGTTGTCGAACCGCATCGAAAATCAAACTAGAATTAAAAATGGTTGTTAAATTAAACTGAATCAATTGAACTAAATTCGGTTCGGTTTAAACGTCCACCTCTAGTTTAGTAATATGTGTTTGTCACTTGTTCTCATCAAAAGAAGCTGTGAATAGACCAAATAAAAGTTAAAAAGAATCTGTGTTGTTCTCCTTATGGGCTGGGATGGCCCATTAGCAAAACAAGGGATAGAGCTTGCCACGTAGACTTTTTCTTATTTATTTCAAAAAGTTTCTCTTTCTGGCTCGATTTGACGTCTTTCGTTTACTTCATAAAACAACCTCCCGCCGCCGGGAAACCGCCGTATTCACCACCGTAGGTTCGTTGTGAGTGCACTCTCTTCTTCTTTTTCTATCTTTCTTTACTATAGGTTCTGTTAACTAAGTTGTTTAGAAAAGAAAGTGAGGTAACTTTTGATGATTTCATTTCTTCCTTCTCTAGGGTTTTGCTTTTTGTAATCTTATGTCGACGGAATCAGAACGGATTCACTCGGCATCCGAAGCTATTGATGGCACTAATGCGTCTAGGATTGAGATTGGAAATGATCAGATGTCTGAAACCCTAGCTGAACCCTTAACTGGTCAAGTTCAGGAGCTGGAAGCAAAGCGTGATGGAGACGAGCAGCAAGGACGCGTCACTGTAGAAGAGGAAACCAGCGTCTTAGCTTCAGCTGATGATGAGTTTACTGATCTGACCAAGGAAACAGAATCTGTAAATGGAGGATTAGATCTAGGAATTGAAACCCCAAACGTAGATGTAGAGACTAAGGAAAATGTTGAGAAGGTCTTAGCAGATAGCAAAGATGTATTGATGGTAAAAGATGAGAAAGATTCTGATGGGATCCAAACGGAGGAGCTTCTGGTTGAGAAGGAAGTGGAACCTGACATGAGCTGTTCTCATGAAACTAATCTCAGTGATATTAAGGGTTCTGATGTCACACTGAATAGTGAAGATGGAAAACCTGATGGCTCGGGGGAGCAAGAATCAAAAGTTGAAAACTTGGATGATGATAATTTATCTGTAACTGCGGAGCTGAAACTCTCTGATTCAGATTTGGTTTGGGCTAAAGTAAGGAGCCACCCATGGTGGCCGGGACAGGTTTTTGATACCTCAGCTGCGACTGAAAAAGCGAAGAAATACTCCAAAAAAGGAAGTTTCTTAGTAACATACTTTGGAGATTGCACCTTTGCTTGGAACGATGCATCGCGACTAAAGCCTTTTCGACAACATTTCTCCCAAATGTCAAAGCAGAGTAGTCTACCTGATTTTATTGATGCTATTGATTTTGCNAGATGTCTATGAGCAGATCAAGGTTCAGAACATAATCAATCCTGGAATATTAGAAGATTCAAGTCATATACACGGTGGAGACAAAGTCTCAAGTGCAATCTTCTTTAAACCTGTAAACCTTGTGGAATATGTAAAGGGTTTAGCATGCTCTCCTATTCATGATACGACCGATGAGCTGCAGTTTGTAAGTCGCAGAGCTGAGTTATTGGCTTTTAATCGCTGGAAAGGCTATATTGACCTCCCTGAGTTTGAGACACTTCAAGGGTCAGTTGAATCTGCATCCAAGATTTCTCCTGCAGAAGAGAAAAGTGACTCATTTGAAGTGAAAATTTCTGTTCCTGAACCGAAAAAGGCTAAACAAGTTTATACAAAAAGGAAAAAGACAGAAGAACAAGATGACTGTAAAGACGATGCAGTGTTTGAATATGAAGATACTGTTCCAAAGAAAAAGGAGAAGACTTTGGCAGAGTTCATTGCTGAGAAACGCTCAAGCAAAAGTAAAGGGAACAAATCAAATGAAAAATCAGCTATCAAGCCAGATTCCGAAAAGAAACGCAAGATTGTGAATCCAAAACTTCCCAAGTCAGTTAAAAAGGTCAAAGCGAACGTGCAGACAGAGGATCCAGGATCTTCATTTTCTCCCAAAACTGATCGAAAACATAATTCTCCTGCATCTAATAAGATTACGCCAGAGAAAACTAGAACAAGTTTTGGCATTGGGGCAAGCATATTAAGAGTAGCAAACCAGATGCATTGTTCAACACCTACCGAACTCAAACAATGCAGTAACTCAACCTTCAAAATGGCAGCCAAGAACAATAGCAATGGAAAAAGTCTCAAGGACAAACCTAAAGCTGAAGCTTTATCGCAAAAAGAGATTTCGCCTTCTCCTAATGAACCGCATTCAAGTCCTGCTACCAAAACCCCAAACGGGAAGGCCAATCTCATCAGCATAGATCCCCCACAGTCCGGAGAACTTGATGGCCACATGGAAGACTCTTCTAAAGATCAGATGGTAATTGATGATAGGGAAGAAGCAGCAAACGTCGCAAGTGAGATTTCTATTGAGGAAAGCGATCGAACTGAGGAGAAACTCAGTGGCTCAGACTTGAAAGAGCAGTCTGGAAACAAGAACAGATCTGATGGTAGAGGAGGGCTTACCATTAGCTCCTAACACACTAATCAGAACGAAGACTTCGGTTATAGACTCAAGCATGTGTTGTAGTATCAGAACCAAGCAACATGACCAAAGAAGAAAACTTTTGTAGACTTATCTATTTCTGTCAAAGTCTAGGATTGAATCAGTTTAAGTGAGAATGTTACAAAGTTCATTATTGTTTCCAGAGATTTTATGAAAGGTATTGATCAAGATATTCAAACTAAGGTTATAATTGGATAAGCTAAGAGTAGTGAAAGTTTTAATACTTAAGGGCAAACTGAATCCAAAACAAGATCAAACATGAAATATCAAAATCCATTAACAAAAAGCTTGGAAAGTAGTGGAGAGTCTAAGATCTAGGTTTCTCCTTCTTCTCCTTGAAAAGAGCCAAGAGTGAAACACCAGAGACCTTCACAACCTTGAACCTAACTCCGGGAATATCTCCGACGGCATGACCTTTACGTCCAAATCCAGCAATCAACACCTCGTCCTACACACAACCAATCAATAAGATTGAATACACAACACTAAAAAGAAACAAGTGATTACTAATCTAACTTACATTTTCTTCAATGTAGTTCAAACAACCATCATTTGGAACAAAAGCAGCAATCTTTTTACCATTCTTGATCAATTGAACTCTAGCACACTTACGAATAGCAGAGTTAGGCTGTTTAGCTTCAATACCACTGCATGATTTAACACAAAAAACTTATCAAGATCAAAACTAAATCAAGGATGCACAGAGAATAAGTGTTAAGTCTTTTACATCTTCTCAAGAACAATTCCTTTAGCATGAGAAGATCCAGCAAAAGGCTTCTTCCATTCATTTCCCTGATGAGACTTCTTGTACTGTTTATCAGCCCATCTCTCATTAATTCGAAGCTTTTTGAGCTTACGCCCAGCTCCCATTCCACGAGTCTTACTGAAAGAGATTAAAAGACAAAACATTACACAACAAAGTTGAGAAAAACAAGACACAGAGATCACCAGTAATAGAGAATTGAGACTTCCCTGAGTAAAATTTCTAACATTCATCTGATATTAAACAAAGTCTCGAGCTTTAATAAGCTTAGAGAGCTTAAACACAATGCAATATTCAAATCTGATAATCTAACAGTCGCAATTCCAGATTTTGACCATCGAAGAACATTCTCAAACTTTTCACTACCCCTCCAACTTCAATGTAAATAACATAAAGAGTCAGATTGAAGACGAAGGATCTGAGAGAAGAAACCATACCCCATGTTGACGACGGAGAGAGAAAGAGAGGGTGACTGCAATAGAGAAAGGCTCGACCTTTAAGTTCGTGAGTGAAAGAGAAACCCTAAAGCTATGAAATCGTTTATATACAGATCTTCTCAATTAAGGTCAAGAGAACATGTGTTGGTATAAACCGGTTTGCTGTATGAACCGAAAATCGAGATTATAAATAGGAACCGAAAACTGGTTTTGTTGGTTTTAATATACGTCTTGGTTTTATATTGTCCACCATTATTGAAGCGGTCCGTAGGTTAGTATAAAACTATGCAGAATTGGTTTGTTGTTTTTTTTTTGGTCAACTAGTAGATTAATATTAAACTGAAAACGTTTTTACAGATAAAAAAAACTTATAAATTTCGACTATTAAAGATCAAAATCTCAGAAAATAAAGCCTGCAGATTTCGACTATTGAAACTCGAAATCTCATGAAACAAAACCTACAATATCGGGAGCCAATAAAAAATACAAAAAAGAACTGGATATAAAATCTAAACCAATGAGCAAGACTTTCCAAAAACAGGAACCGAGACGATGAAGAAAACCTGCCAAAACGAATCATCCAACATAATTGGAGAGGCTACTGCTGCACAAATTCTCGTTAGAATTCAGTAGACTTCTGAAATAAAATTCAAGCACTTCGAGAAAGAGGTTGAACGGGCTTTTGGAGAAAGCCTGCCATAAATGCCACGGCCGAGAGAGACGATACCTACGTCTAAACACCGGTAGAAAAAAGGCCAGGAAACCAGACATATCTCACTTCGAATATGTAGGTTAGATCTGATGGAGGAGGCCAATAGATGCTTTTATGATTCATCAAAGGATATAAGATAGTGATCCGAAAAAGCCGCAGACACCAAGGCAGACAATGCAAGGCAAAGGGGTCCAAAAGCTCAGAACAGAAAACCAGCATAAGAACAAACATAAGCACAACAGAAATCAAACAAAAAAAAGATATGACGGTGAAAGCTAAAACAACAGGCACATGACAGGGCTGGAAAAAGAGAACCAGCACTNAAGGATATAAGATAGTGATCCGAAAAAGCCGCAGACACCAAGGCAGACAATGCAAGGCAAAGGGGTCCAAAAGCTCAGAACAGAAAACCAGCATAAGAACAAACAGAAGCACAACATAAACCAAACAAGAAAAAGATATGACGGTGAAAGCTAAAACAACAGGCACATGACAGGGCTGGAAAAAGAGAACCAGCACTAACCCGAGACAGATCTGACCGCACCGAAGCTAAGACCCTACACACTACACCCAAAACAGATCCGACCACGAGCTACAACAGACCAAACCTCACAGATCTAAGCTCAG
>OVAV01002233.1:0-11538 GCA_900406375.1 Iberis amara
TGGAAGTATATCATTTGCCGCCATGGACTGCCCTACGAGATCGTCACCGATAACGGGACGCAGTTCTACTCCCACCAATTCGAAAACTTCTGTGCCAAATGGAAAATCCGATTAAGCTACTCGACGCCGCGCAATCCTCAAGGAAATGGCCAAGCAGAAGCAACGAACAAAACCATCGTCGACAGACTCAAAAAGAGGTTAGAGCGGAGGAAAGGACTCTGGGCCGATGAGCTAGATGGAGTTCTTTGGTCGCACCGGACAACGCCCAGAAGAGCGACGAACCAGACCCCATTCTCCCTTTCCCATGGAATAGAAGCAATGGTCCCCTCTGAAGTCAACGTTTACAGCCTAAAGAGGCTCAAGCTTCCGGAACACGACGATGTCAACAAGACGATGCTGCACGAAAAACTTGACGAGGTCGAAGAATTGCGCGACCGTGCACTACTTCGAATCCAGAATTACCAGGAGATTTTCCGAAGGCGACCTGGTCCTACGCCACGCCTTCGACAACACCAAATAATACCGCGTAGGTAAACTAGGAGTAAGATGGGAAGGCCTATACCAGATTGTCAAGATCGTCAAACCAGGCGTCTACCAATTGGCCGACCTAGAGGGAACAATGCAACCAAGATCCTGGAATGCGCGACACCTCAAACTCTACCACTACTGACTCAGGTATGGATGCACCATGAACTACGAATGGCTTGATACCTCTATAATGGGTATGTAGGCAGCCCAAAAAAAGGGTCCAGCTGTAAAAAAAAAGGGGGAGGGGGGATAGACGCCCTCATTACCTTCCTTTATTATAAATAAACCAAGTTACATATCGATTGCCTCACTCAGAAGATAGAAAAACACATAAAGCCGAACCGAGTCTCGCCAAAGACAAAAATCGTTACACGAAACAAACAAAGCTGAGTCCAGACTCGCCGAGCTAAATCTCGTAAAAAGTACAAAGCCTAGCCCAGACTCGCAGTGACATCCTAGCTAGATGCTCACTATGGGAATAAGGAACAAAACAAGCAATTACACTTGCACTCAAAAAGCCAAGTAACCTACTTGCACTTCCTAGCGTACTGTGATCACTGCGTAAGCCGAGCCTAGACTCGCCAGATCGTCGACTACCTAGGATAAATAGGATAAGCCGATGGTAACGTAACCTCGCACCAACGCAACCCCGTCTGACGATGTAAAGAAAAAAAAACAAACCTTAAGTACCATACTTTCCATTAAACAAAAAAAAGAGTTTTTACATCACCGCGTCAAAAGAAAGGTACAATGGAACATTCATTGAGAGAAAAAGAAAACAAAAAAGGCAAGTACTTAGTAAAAAGCCTGTGAACCGAACTAGACACCTTCATCCATGACGACATCATCAACCCCAACAGGCTGGATTGACGAAGCCTGGTCATCGACGGGTTGCGGAAGCTCACCCGAAGCCACGTCATGGACACCGAGATCTTCGTTAGTCAATTCGGTTACAAACATCCCCTCGCGCATCTTCTTCTTCTCCTTCAACTGCTCCGTCAACGCCTCGGCCAGCAAGTCGGGCACTACCCCGCCAAAGCCCTTCACCATATGAAAGAGCTCCCCCGTCTTCTTTAAATACGCAATCGCCTCCTCCACAGGCTGTGTAACACGTTTTTCCTCCAAGTTTCGACGAACCTTAGCGAAGCGTTCGTCGACACCAGCTCGCCACGACGCTTCCGCCTCCTCAACCTTCTCCCGAACCAGACTGCTCAAATTTCTCTCAATATGAGACCTTGCCTTGTTGGTGTCGTCAAAATGACGGTTCATCACTACACTCTCCTCGCGTAGCTTCTTATCCTCGGCCGATATCTCGGCGTTGCAAGAAGATAGTCCATCATTCTCGGGCTTAAGAGCTTCACACTTAGACGCGTAAAGCTTCATTTGCTCCGTCGCTCTCTCTGCCAGCAACTGACCCTCCAAGGCTTGAGCTTCAAGAGTCGGCCCCCAGGGCCGGTTCTGGGCAAATCCCAATGAAACATTTGTCTTTGGCCCCCAGATTTTTATTTTATTTCATATAGGTTTTAAAATTTGATAGGCCCCCAGATTTTTAAAATATATATATATTGGCCCCGAATAACAAATACATAATATATTAGTCCAATTTTTTTTTTTGTCTCAAACCCCCATAATTTCAGGGCCGGCCTTGTGAGTGCCCCACTGCCACCAGGTCCTTGACCTTCTTCTGCTCCTCCAGGTACAGGCCGCGTAACTTATCCCCATATTTGGCCATGCGTATGGTGGCCTCGTTCGCCTACTTCACCTTCGGCTTGAACCACCTAAACATATGGTTCCCCAACATTTCCGTCTACAAAAGAAACGGAATAAATAACACAGCATGACGACAGCTTCATAGGACGAAAAAAGGCTTACCCTGATGTACGAAGCGGCAAACTCGTCGAAAACCTCTACTGTCTTGTCATCCGCCTCGTCCTCCACAAAGGATCCCAGAGGAATCAATCGGCGGACCAGGTCCCTGCATACATCAGGATATTCATACATCCTCAGGACGTCCTCGCAGTAGAACTCGAAGGGAACCTTCTCAGCATCCTCCATATAACGCTCTGCGGTGACCGGGTCATAATCCTCAGATTCTTCCTCAACTTCTCCATCGACGCCCTCATCCCTACGACCAGGACCCGTTGCATCATCCCCATTGTTAACCTCAACCACGACAAGGTTAGGGTCTACGGCCTCGTTAGCCTTGTCCTCCTAAGAGATATTCCGAGCATGTCCGACCGGGGGGTCTGCCTCCGGGTCATTTATCACAAGCGGCGCATTAAACGCTCGCTTCTGAGCCCTCAGCTCGTCGGAAGGTTTCCTCTTCCTCTTTGCAGGGACCTCAGCGACCCTCTTCCCAGCCGCCTTCTCGGAAAGAGGTTCTAGGACAGGCTCTTCGACCGGCTCTGATGCTCTAGCTACCGTCGTGGCAAGAACAGCGTTGTCACCCTCATTTTCACCGGGTACCGCGACCGTCCCCAGCAGCTTCGCTGCAGCAGCAGCTTGTTTCTTCAAAGTCGGGGCCATGAGCTCCTCAACAAAGTTCCCATCCATAATCTTCTGACGAATGACAGGACAGCGATCCCAATCAACTGAAACAAAAAATCAGTTTAGAGAGAACACAATCTAGTACCCATAACCGCGGCGAGGCGACTCACCACGAAGAAAACGACGACGATGCTCGTTAACCTTCTTCCGAGTAATGCGCTCCCACGAGACCAACCCCAAAGCTTTTAACTTCCTCACGTCGAAGAAAAAACCAGGAGGAGGAGACTTGATAGGCAGCGGAAGATCTGCCCAAGAAAAGAACAACCATAAGGATAAGTGAAGAAGGCCACAAAATCGACGCGAGACTCTACCGATCTCCAGGTTCCATATCATGGAATAGTTGTAACCGCAGGCTGGAACAGAAGCCTCGTTGACTTTCACGAAAAACCACCGACGCGTCCAATCCCATATCTTTCTCTTCGTCCCGTCGACGAGCTTGTGCTGGTTCTTGAAAGTGACGTAAAAGAAACCAGTCCTAAAGCTAACCTTATCGACGATCCTAGGACTGGGACAAACCTTCGCCAGCTCCCCAAAGAATCTCCCACAAACGTCGACCCCGACTTCAGCGGCCAATACGAGAGTACCGACCAAGGTGCAAAACGTCGCAACTGTATTTTGGGAGATGGGCATATGCCGCTTCGCACAGTAGGAAACAAGCACTTTTGGAAGAGGAAACCACATGTGCGCGTCAAAGAAATAGTCTTCAAAGATGGCGAAGTAACCTTGCGGGGGATTCCATGGTCTTTCGCGGAAACCCGGGATCCTGAATACCGGGTTGGGGTCGTTGAAGCCGCACCTCCTTGCCAGCTTCATTAGCCGCGCTCTATCCATGATAGAGGATGACAGTCCGGTTATCCTGTCAACCTCAGCGGACGGCAACTCATAGGCACCCGCGCCGTCTGGACGCGGTATAAACGGCTCAATAATGGGACCCAGAAAATCCCTCTCAGCACCTCCACTCGAAGGAGCTTCTTCCGAGGTGCGTCTTTGACCCGTTCGCTGCTCCAGGAAAAACCTCTTCCTCATAGCAAGGGGGACAAAATCGGCTGACTCCTCAGCCGCCGCTGCGGAACGTCCCCCTTGCCTCACCGACAACAGAATCACGTCTATAGAATATGTGGGAGGAACGAGATCCCGAGCCATCTGCAGATTGCTCCGACCTACGGATTCTCAGGAGGATTCATCCGTCTTCTCTACGCGGTTGGGAAGCGCGTCGGTCGCCAAATCAGATATGGAATTAGAGCGGCGAGCCGACGAAGAAGTTAGATTCTCCTCCGAATCGCCAGCAGAAGACCCAACACCTCGATTTGATGCACTACCCTCAGAACCAATAGTTCCACTACCCAGACTGAGATCCATCTGGTCACAAACCATCGCACTGACGAAAACGGCGAACTTAACCGGTAAAAAAAAGCTAGAGAGAGGAAGTAGATAGAAGGGAGAGCAAAATATACCTTTTAACTGAAATGCAGAATTAGAAAAATGAGGGAACCATGGAATATATATAGAGAGGCGACCGGAAGCTGAAGCGTCTCAGGTAAGCCATACCGGGAGGCGAGAAGTCCCTAGAGAGAAATGACCGGAAGACGAAACGTTAGCAAGACGAATGACCGGATAATGACAGCTTCTCCACGAAGCTAATTTACCTAAAAATCAGCGCCGACCGTTACAAGCTCCACCTCATCCACCCAGACGCACTTCCTTGGAAGAACGGACTTCCCACACAGCGACATGACCCATTGAGCCTTGAGACGCATATTGTCCGACGAACCTGCAAACATATCAGCCTCGTCGAACTAGGGGGACTTATTGTAGGATATGGATTTGTCACCAAAGCCCAATGGGCCAATTTCACTGCGCAAGCCCACTGCGAACGGCCCACAGCAAAGTCGACGAAGCAGGTGGAATCGCTGAAAGAACAGTGCGCCTAGTCCCCTCTAAACCCGCGGAATAGTGACCTACTGACCAACTCGCCAGTGGAACAGGACGCCTAACCAAATGTCCCGCATAGCTGAATGATTACGAAGAAGGCATTATAAATAGAGGAGGCAGACCCATAGAGAAGGGGTCCGCAACTTTGGGAAGAATCCTAGAGAGAAGTTAGAAAGATAAATCGACTCCCTAAGACTTCGACTCCCTAAGACTTCGACTCCCTTAGATCTTTAGTCCTTTGTTGAGTGCGTCGGATTTGTCGACGCTCTCATCTTGTTCTGTACTTGTAATCTCACCTTTGAAATACGAACTCAAATCAAGGGGGACCTTCACCCTAGATTCAACAGCCACCACCGAGTATGCCACATACATATAGAATACATTTTTGTTGAAACATAGAGCTTTTTGTTAAACTTTTAAATTATAAGTATCATATAATATAGATGTTTTGTAAAAATAATATTCATTAGAGATTTTAATATGGTAAAATATTTTTGATATATTTTAGTTTTTTTTTTGTCATTTTAATTTTAAAATTATAGCTTTTTCATATATATATATATATATATATATATATACGTTTTTTGGATTTGTATATGATATAAAAAAAACGTTGGACCGACAGATACACACATCTTAATTTGCACTTATTGTTTTAATAAGCCCTTTTGCTCTTTTCAACGAAACTATTAAAGTTTCTGACTACTTTCCTTTGGGACACACAGATTCAGGACCAAGATCTTCCTTACATTTGTTAGGTAAAATGAAACTTTCAAGCTTAATAGAGAAACGCTTGGACGTGTTTGATTTTACCCTTTAGAGCTAAAACAAAATTCGTGTCATTCTTCACTTTACACTAAGGCCACAAAAAACAAAACTTGGTGGGGCCATTGTCTAACTATTTTGGCTGAATTTCAGATCTGTGTTTTTGACTAACCAAAATGTTATATTCAGAGGGCTCTAAGAAAACACTGATTTGATACTCGCGTGGAAGATGACATTGTGATCAAGAACTCGACAAGACATTAAATAATTATACAATTTGTTTTTCACTCAATAGATAAATGGAAGCAAGAGACTGGAACCGTTTTGTTTTACATATGTTCGTTCAATCACTGAATATACAAAAGAGATGACTTTGGGTGAGAGATTGAGCTGTTGCTGATCTTTCTTCGTGTTTCGAAACTCTTAGGTTTAGTAGAAACATAATTCGGTTGCGTCTTGTTCACGCTGCTTCTTCTGTCTGAATCACCAAAAACCCTAACAGACTTATGACTCTTGCAGCTTAACAAGAGACCACTGCTACTCGATTTCTGCCTCTGCGATGCTGATTTAGCGTTATTAGGGATTCTAGGAATCTGAGAATTCGAAGACCGGTTTCTTCTAACAGGACTTGTTGCACATTCCGACATAACAGAGAAATCTGCTGCACTTGCTGTCACTATACTCCACTGTATGCTTACTTCACTTGGAGCATAACATGTAGGTGAAGCAGGATCACTTCCTTGCCTTGCAAGACAAGGTTTTGGTTTCCCTGTAAGACTCTCTATCTCGAATAGATCCGAGCTTGTATCACTCCCTCCACTCTTTGTGTCTTCCTCCTTTTTTCTTGACTCCCAAGGAAGCGTTGTGAGTTTCTTCTTCTTCTTCTCTGTATTTACAGGTGATCCAAACACTTCAAGAGACTTCCTCTGCTCTAACTCTTCTTTCTTCTGAATCTTTATCAGTTCTGTGTTCAGATTCACAGAAGCAGAGATATTCGGATCAGTGCTTCTCTTAACCGAGATCCTATCATCAACATCCACTGAATTCCGATCAGAACATGCGCATATACACCCCAAGTTTGCAAGAAAACTCTTCTTATCATAGCTCACCTTTTGAATCTGACCAGTATTGTTCTTCTTATCTTGCAAGGAACTATTGTAGCTATTAACCAATTTGTTCTGAAGCAACATGCTCTGACTATTCCAGCTTGATGCAGAGCGGACACTCGGAGTTCCAGCTGTAGTTTTCTTTGCGCTCTGCTTCGAATCAACAACAAATCTTTCAACTTCTGGGTTAATCAGAGACAAAACACTAGAGCTTTGGTCTGAATCCATGTCTCCGTTGAAGTATTTCTCGGCTCCAAACACACCAATCTCAGGATCTTCAGGATCTTTTTTCACCATTTTTGTCTCATCGTCAAGCTCCTCTTTTTTTAAGTTTAGGGTTTTTCTGGGTTCCATGAGCTTCTTGGTTGTGATAATAGCTTCTTCCTTGCTGGTTAAGTAAGAAGAAGAATGAAAAGATAAAGGGACAGAGACACTATGATTGTTGTTCTTCATAAAATCAAAAGATGTGTTTGGAGTTGAAGAAGATGATACTGTCATCATTTTTATAAATAAACGCGATTACTTTTCTTTTTTTTTTGCTTGCTTGCTTATGTCTGTATTAAATTAGGGTATAAATAGAAAAACAAGACAAACTGTTGAAAACTAGTTTCTCTGAATCTAAAGTGTTCTTCTGATAAGTGTCAGTAGTGGGTTCCACTTTGAGTCATTGGCAAGTTGTTTTTGTGTAAATTGATTGATTTTATTTTTCTTGGATTAAAATTCAGGAAAATGTTATACTATAAGTATAATTTTATCGCTATTTTTTTTTTTTCAATCTAATATAATTAAGAAGAGAGAATTACAAGCCTAATACAACTACATCTGATCAACAACTAAACCAAAAACACTTATGCCGAAGGACCATAAACACAAACGAAAAGCTGTAAAACTAAACAAGAAACAAAAGCAAACGGTCCCAAACGGGAATGAAAGGCGGACCAAAGGACCAAAGCGAAGACTAGGCAAAGGACAAGCGACAACTTCAAGAGCCGAAGGAAAAAGGCCAGGTGATATAAACACTTCTGACGAGACCTCCCGTGAATCCAATAACTACCTCTCAAGAGAAAACGAGAAACTCCTCCGAAAATTAAAGGCATAAAGAGGACAAACTTCGACCTTATTCTGAACCGGACATGGCAAAGACGTTATAAACGTCGGTGAAAGCCTTCAAGGAGAAGCCAACGAATGGTAAGATCTCGGACTAATCTTGAATGTAGAAGAAAGAAGTGCCTCACTTTCTTCCGGAGAAACACTACAACTCAGAAGATGAAGTGTAGACCGAACCCGGAGAAAGCAAACAACATCCCTAACGGAGAGAAGCTGGAACCGAAACCCAACCAAGGCCAATACAAAGACCAATCCGACTAAACAAACCATATGGTAACATCTTTAAACACCTTGAACCCGAGAAGCAAAAGATACTAGACGAAAAGGAAGGAGGTCACTAAGAGCAGATATACTGAACATAGATCTCTGCCTACACAAACCACCATATAACGACAAAGCAGAGGGTAACACACCATGAAAACCTTCAACCTATGAAAGCAAAGAGAAAATACAGGGCACAAATCGATGGAAAACAGAGAATACAAACATCTGAACTAAGACAGAGGCTAAGTAAACCAACCCGAATTTTCAGCCAAAAACCATAGACTGAACCTAACCAAGAAAACGAGGAGACGACAAATCTGAAGAAAACGAAAAAGGACCCGGAAAAAGAAGAAACCGGCGACAACCTGAACCGCTTACCAGTCATCCAGAAATCACCGGCCGTAGGAGATGAGGAGCCGGCCAGGCGCGAAGATCGGGAAACGACCACTCAATCCGGCGAGGCTAGGTCCGCCATTGGAAATCACCATCCGCGATATCCGACGTTCGCAGTAGATCTGCACCGTAGGCCTGAAGGTCTGACGTCTTCACCACTGGCGATGCACCAACAACCTCACCCAAACTACGTCGGAAGCCAATTGTCGAAGGAAACAGAAGCATCCCCACGACCACGAACAGACCCAAAATCCGATAAGATAAAAGTACAGATGACGAAGAAAAGGAAGAGGGGCCGGTCCCGGCGCTGTGAGAGCCGCGGGCGACCGGACCAGAGGCGGAATCGCGAGTACTACTTCTTCGGCGGCGGAGGGATCTGAGAGAGAGAACTATTTCCAGTCTTTGATTATTAGAAGAAACTTGAAATGGAGACTAATTACAATGGAGACGTTGATAATTTTATCGCATATATAAAATAGGATATTTTCAAAAAAAAACACAACAATATATTGTGTTTCAAAAATACAATACATTTTCATATTGTTCCAAGAATATTACAAAAATGTTTTTTATTCCAAAAATATTATAAATTTAAAATAGTTTTAAATTGTTAGATTTAAGTCTTAAACTCCTAAAACTAAACCCTAACGTTTTCAAAGATAAACCTTAAGCTTCTAATTAGTGAACCCAAATCCAAAAATGTAAATTATAAACTATTAAAATTCAAGTTCTATGTTTGTGGTATTTTGGAAAGAAACACAATAATGATATTTTTGGAATAATTGAGAGTGTATGGTATTGTTGGAACATGAATTTTTTGTGTGATAATTTGTTGAAGTACTATATAAAATATAATCTAAAACATTAATTCTATAAATGTGAAATGCGGGATACCAATTATCTGAAGAAAAAAGGTAGTATATAGTAAATTATAAATACAATTTTAGCACTTATTGAATGGTATGTGAACGGCCTGGCTTGTTTTTGGTCACTGTTTAAAAATCATGCAAGGATTCAGCTAACTACTCACTTGATTTTAAGTTTGAGTTTGAGATTGGTGTCATTTAGAAACATTAATTAAAAGAGAATAGATTAAAAGACAATACTCCTAGATGTAATTTTCTTAAGGAACAAGAATACAAAATAGGAAGCACGAGGGATGTACGTATTTTGTTGCATGGGAAGATATTGACAAAGACCATCGAGTTGGATATTGCTTCATATAATAATACTTCATGTAATAATTTGACGAATGCTCTGTAATTTATGTGTTGTCAACAAATATATGTTTATTAGAAAACTCACGGGATCGTATCTTGCGATATAATCCATATCAAATCATTGTGACCCGTTGAGTATGATATGATACTCATAGCAAAAAAAAAACAAAAAAAAAAGAATATGATATGATACTTTATATGAACTGGATGGCTACAGTGATACTAAATAGATTAATCTAGTAAGAAACCCAAATCACTTTTAACAAAAAAAATTCTGTCAATCAAGGAATTTGTACATGTCGACATTTATAAAATATGCTTATTGGTTAATGGTTATAATAGTCGACATATGAATGGTAGCACTTTAGTGTTGACCCACAGTTTACGTGTTTGATTCTCATCCTCACACAAACTTTTTTTATCGCTCAACTCAAAAGTTCTTATCGTTATTTTCTAAAACCATTACTCCTCTTGTATAAATACTTGAATAAAATACCTATATAATACACAAACATGAATATAAATTTTGTCTAAAACGAGTTTAGATTCAAGATTAACAAAAAATACTATCTTCAGAGATACAAATGAGTTGCAAATTATGACCAATTCAAGATTTTTTTTGTGTGTGCGCACAACTAATTTATTCCATAATTAACATTATATATATTAAAAAAGTTGAGTTCCATATCTTATATGAGTGACACGTGTCTCTCTCTTTTTTTAACAAAGAAAACCAACAGTTTTGATTAGTGATTTCGTAGAGTTATGTCTATTCACAAAAAGATGCATCTTTTCAGAGATTTAAATAAATTAAGTGATGTCGGTTTAGAGATTTTTAAGAGTTGGGTTCATCTCTTATTATTCATACAATGTTCTCCTTTCCACGATTATAATTGGATTTAACCATCGAAGCCGAAGAAGAAGAATGACGAAGAATCCATGATGATATTAGATGCAGACTTCTTTGGTGCTTCTGATTCAAATGTGAAGCGGATCCGCAACAACAAGCCTGGTTGGAACCAAATGAAGTCTTATTGGTCAAAACCAACAACGATTGGAACTGCAACAACTGCTACAAATATGACAAGATTTTTTGGTGGTCGTAATGCTGAGATTCAACGTCTTCTTGGTGTTGTTGGTGCTCCTTTGATTCCTCTTCGTGTTCAACAAGAAAATGATCATGAGAATCTTATTCATAAAGACATCAAATATCAACCTCTTGTAATTACATCTTCCTCTTTCTTTCCAGATNAACTTCTTCTTGGTGTTGTTGGTGCTCCTTTGATTCCTCTTTGTGTTCAACCAGAAAATGATCATCAGAATCTTATTCATAAAGACATCAAAGACCAACCTCTTGTAATTACATCGTCCTCTTTCTTTCCAGATTAGTTTCATATATCCGCAAGAACGAAAAAAATACTTTTTACCATTCATTATAAGAAANAAAGTCCAAAACAACAATAAGTTGGTTTAATGATTTATTTTTAGATTATCGAAAATATGTGTTTTAAAGATCACAAATTCAATTCACGGTAAGAAAAATACCTTCTCTTAATGAAAGTGTTATATTAAACAGAATTGATTTTGAGCATAAGCAACATAAGTCATCTATTAGGGCATTTTATTTTAAAAATGAACTTTTTACATAATATCTATTTAAAAATTGCATGAAACTA
>OVAV01002234.1:0-11535 GCA_900406375.1 Iberis amara
TTTTATCTCTCTAAATGTCTCTCTAAGTTTCTTTAGTTTTCAAAGCCTCCTAGCTTCTTCATAAGTCTTGATTTCCTTCTTTCATTCTTAAGTTGCAGTCCTGCTCCGTTGTCATAGGTAGGCAATAGTGGTTCGTCAATACGACGGTCAATATGACTNATATGACTCGTGGGGAGATAAGATTTTCTAACAGTGGGTTCATCTAAAGACTAGGCCAAAGAGTAAAATGCCTGTAGCGATCCCCTTACCTGAAAATTATATCGAACCATTTCTTGCCCCTTTATCTAAAGTTCTCTCAAATTCTTGTTATATCTCAAATCTTCAACAGTTAGTAAATTGTGGATGGTGACAAAAAAAGAAGAAGTAAATTGTTGAGTTTTAAATCGACATGAAAGCATCCAATAAACTCCGGCTGAGACTAAAATGGGATAACAATAGCGAAAGATGATTTAAGGATACCTCAGAACCCATAACACTGGCTTTAGATTAACTTTGAAGATTTTTGAGTATCTTACATACTCACCATAAGGAGAAGCATATTTCATCTTTTAGAAAGTCTTGGAGTATTTTCTGATCTCGAACATGATAGACTGAATGGACACAAGATCCTTATTCAAACCTGATCCACCAGGTATCTTCTTTATGCAGTCTGTGAGTCTTGTGTGATACAGCAACAGTTGCGTCAATGCAGCTCTCAAAATCTCCATACCACACAAGAAGTTACTGAAGGAAGTTATTATATCTTTGTGCATCAATTCAATTGCTGTCTTCCATCTACTTCCAAAATCTTTCACCAGTGGCTCTACTTCACCAATTGTGATAGACCTCTCTGGATTTGAACTTGAATCCTCAGCTGCTACATATTTTTATAGCTTAGTTTTTATTTGATTCAACAAATGATGAATGCAAGAGGAATAGAAAGAAGTCGCTTACAGGCTCGATTTTTCACAAATTTTATTAAATCACTGAAATGCTCCACCAGCAATTCTTCCTGCAAGATTAAAAGAAAAAAGACATAATAAACCCAAATGTTACTACTATCTTTTATGGTCTTTGTTTAGCTTCATCAAACAAACATCACCATCCTCAACATTTTAGTGAGGACGAAATAACGTGAAATTTAAGGTATACACTACAAAGTCATGCTTGTGTTATATACTCATGAACAGAATTATTAAAGGCAACAACATGACTTCACAGAATTAAAGGAAATCAATCTGGAATATTGGCACTTACCACGAATAACGAAGTGTTGCTCTTTAGTAATTCCTCAAAATGCGCTTGAATCTTCCCACCTTCTGGTCCAGCTTCCTAGAGTTAAGATGCAGAAAGATAATCAAAATACTTTTCTCTGGTAGATAAGCCAAAATAGATATGAATGAAAAATCGGGTATGCTGATTGATTCAGAAAAGCATTTCCAACCAAGCAAAGACTGGTCAACATGGGTACACTACATGAGACAGCTTAGAATTCAATTCACCTTCAATACAGCAATTGTCATATCATAGTTGTTTATGAGAAACACAATTTGCTGCTTTGACCTTGGGAACAACTTTGCAAGCTTGAGAATCAAGCCATCTACAGCCATCCTCAAACGTTCCAAATTTATATCAAGCTGCAAAGTACCATAGGCAATGTCAAGCACTTTTAAGTAACACATATCAATATAGAGAGAGGGAATGATTATAACAAACCTGCCCATCTCCATATTCAACATTCAGATGAATAAACGAAGCCGTGAATTCAGCATAACGCCTCATGACATAGTGAGGATGAACATCATCTTCCCATAATGTCTTTATGTTTGCATCTCGCAGACTGCTGATGTGTGAATCAAACACCATCTTGAATCGAGGCCATAAAGATATATTAACCTGCTCAGTTTGCAAAATGCAAAAGGATATTTAAGAGAGATAAAAGGAACCTAGGGAAATCAACCATAGCCACTCTATGAGCTTTCATCTAAAATCTACACAAGACCTTTCAAGAAGTACCAGAAAAGATATACTACCCAAGTGAAAACAGATAAACACAATAATAATGAACATTTTTTGCTTCGACTGCAAACATAAAGTATACCAAACAAATTAAAGAGATAAGGAGTTATGAACCTTGTCCAAATATGAATCCAGGCATGGAATCCTCCGGCGAGACATGATAAGCTGTGAAAAAAAGTAGGAAACTGAGAATTACTTAAAACACTTTGTGGACACTCAAGGCAATCATGACGCTTGCAAAAGAATTAAATGATGACAATAAGTTAAATATAAGCTCTACTATATCATATATACTGTTGAGGCAACATATAGACTGGTTGTCGAATGCCTATGTGGATCAGCTGAAGGCCTGAAATCCAGAAACATAGTATTCCTAAAGACTAGTGTATCTGAATCTTAAGTTTATAAGACAATCAGGCTCCTCCTTCCAATGCTCGGTGATAAATATCTAACCATACTTCACTGGACTACTGACTTCTGATTCATTCTCACATACAAATGCAACCAAAAAGATGCAAAAGGGAAGCTAACTAAATTATCTGATTCCATATGGCTTCACTATATCACATATAAACTACTAATTGGGTCACAGTTCGTACCTGGTGGTGGTGTATAATGCGTATCATAAGCATCAGGCCAATAGCATCGAAACAGTTTGAAAGAACAGGATTGAAGTGCTCATCGATGACAGAAAATGGGCCTGTATCATGGAGAATTCAGTGATTCTATCATCATATCATATGTAAAGTAGATCGAGGGGAAAAAATCATCTGTTCAGTAGAAAAGGTTCAACTTTTTGTTACGGAAGGAGGCAAGAAACTTCCTATATTCTGCTCAACAACATATCAACATTTTTTAACCACTATTTTAACTATGTTGGAAGGAGTTCTGCGAAATACACTGATGTAAAACCAGCTAAAAATCCAAAAAGTTAAGTATGGCATTTCCAGGAAAGAAAGGGAGAGAGATAGGAAATTACCCGAAAATATTTCATAAAATATGGACTCTTCACCAAAGAAATCATCACAAAATATATACCTGTTAACAAAAAATATATGTCGTTAATCAGGGGTTGCATCATGAGCAACAAGAAGACAAAATAAAAAGGGCAAAATCAACAGAACTCAGAAGTAGCTGTATCCATAAGTAGCTTGTGCAAGCTCCTGAAGAGCACTTCATAAGGATATTTGAGAGAACTTGCTTCTGCTATGTGAGGGATCAATGCAGGTTGATCAATGTCCTACAGTGGACATACTAAAACTTCAGTCTTTTAAAAAACTTTAGTTGGATTTAATTTTTAAACCAGAAAAACCAAATCAACACTGAACCAATTTAATCTAAACTGAAAATGAGAAAAACCAAATAAAAACTTATGTTTACTTGAAGAGCCTTCAGGTTAAGGATACATAAATTTAAAACACAAAATTAGAATGTACCGAACTAAACCAAAGTGGTTAGATTCTTATAATTTCTAGATAAGAACCTGAAATAACAACATATCTGAACTAATTACTATAGTGAGCATTCCTAAATAAAATCACTGGTGTAAATAAGTTAATACATTACGATATCTAATTGTTCTTAAAGACCCACACCTGGTACCAACTTTTGAATGAAGAATCAGAGAGGTAACTCAGTTGTCTGAAACGAATTTCCCAGGTACAATGATCGAGAAAAAAGTCAATCAGCAATGCTTTTTATTCTTATCACCGAATGATGAATACCTTTATAATTTTTATCCTCTCACCCAAAGCAAACACGGCAGAACGGTTTTTTAGTGGCTCCCTAGCTCTTGAGAAGAGGCCAGTGCTTCTAGTCTCCACCCCAATCAAGTCATATGCAGTGGCTATATCTAACTGTAGTTTCTCAAGTGCTTGAATATAAGCACGAAAATGTGCACTTAATACCTGAAACCAAATCCCACAATTCATTAGGTGCAATAAGAATTGATAGCCTTATCTAATAGACAGCCTTTTTCATCTATACTTTATACATCATAACTCAATCAACAAAGAAAATACTAACTTTATCCAGCTCTAGCGAGACAAAGACTTGAATGAAGACGAATATAAGAATGGAAGAGCCACTTGCATGTAACGTGCAATTGGACGTTCTACTCACTAATATTGACCTAAGGAGTTGCAGCGTGGTGCAACTAATTAAGAATTACCTTGTTCATGGTATCAACGTATGCAGCACGAACATCCATAAACACTTCTTTTCCATGTTCTTTGAGGAAAGAGATAATATACCTATTATTATATTGTAATTGGTGAATGAAGTATGGATCCACATATATCAAGTGCGAAGGCAAAATAATATCAAGTTGGATATCAGTAACTTGTTAATAAAAAACTCCGCCACCATCACACAGGCAAAATAAAAACTTGATTGGGTGAAGACCGCATACACAATGCAGAAAAATCATTGAACAGAAAATGGGGATTGGAAAACATTACTCACTTGTACTTTAATAACACACTCTGTTGAAGAATTTGGATGTTTGTTTTGGGTTTCCTCAGGGCTATAAGCTTCTGGACAATAAAATCATACACCTGCAGAATGGAATAAAACTATTGCATAAGAACACATTGAGAATGCTCAGGTCATTCAACTACTACTAGATGGCAGCTTTGTCCTGGCCATTCAGTCTTTTACAAGGAACAATGATTTAGATAACTAATCTCATCTTAATGAAATGAAATATATTAGGTTATGTTAGGAAATAGGAACATAAGGTTTCCTATACTTGTTTATCCAACAATTAAAAACTTTAAGAAACGTGCATGAAGTCTGTTTTGAGTCTAAGAATATATAACTGAATGGAATCACATTCCCTTCAACAACATCATAGAAGAAGTAAAAAGTTAAATATAGAAATAGATATAGTTTTTGGTATCAGGCCATATAGGAAGTAGAACAATAACCTTGGAAATAGCTTTTTGTCGGAGCTTTTCGAGCTCAGGCTCTACATCTTTTAATGCTTTGGAACTTTTAACAGCAGGATCTGCTTCTACAAATTTCAGTTTCTTACTCAGAATTTCAAGTGTTCTCATATACTCTTCATTCACCTGAAACAGGAAAATAGCACAACTATTAGAATAGAAATCAAAATGTTCCACAGCAACCCATCCTAGGCCTAAATTTTCCCGGCAGCTTTACAATAACATGTACTCCGGGGAGATACTACAAGGAATTCATGGTGTAAGAAACCAAATGAAGTTAAGTTACCAAATTCTAGTTCTATTATTGTACATAGTAGCAGCATATATCGAGCTTAACCAGGAACTTTTGTTTCGTTTCCCATGTTAGTCAGGATACAGCAAATGCACAAAAATAGTAACTTTTACAGCATGAGAAGTAAAAAGAAAAAGAACAAAAAATACTTGTACACCACATGAAAAGATCCTACAATTCTGCACACTGTCGAAGCTAAATAAAAAGCAGTATTTGCAAAATACCTCTCCATCAACAATTACATCTATCATCTTTGGTGGTACTATGATGTCTTCGACAAATTTAGCTAGCTTTGACTCAGCCACCTGTTCAAATGGAATTGCTCATTTGATGAGTAACACACATAAACAATACGAAAAGGGTGAAAGCAAGAGATAATACTAATGGTGTTTCTCATTGGCTTATACCCTGCGATTTTTCAATCTCAAACCCATGTCCATTGATTTTTCTTGAAGAATCTTTATGTCCGAACTTATAGAACCTATCTCTTCCTGAAAGAAAAGAAGAAACAATGAGCGCGATTAAACTATAACGAAAATATAGATAGGTGTTGCAAAATGAAAAAAGTTCACCCATTAAATATGCAAAAGTCAGAATAAGGAGAAAGAAACACACACACGTTATCTGTAAATGCCTAATTAACATGTACCTGAAATCCGGTGAGGAGAGTTTCCATTTGTGACAAGATGCTGTCACAATCACGAATCTGATTGTGAAGTGAGACTAAGTTATCACTTTCTTTTATGTAATCCTGGGTATTCATGGAGGATAGCACATCAAAATATTCATAAGACTGAAGAAATTCCTAAACTTGTAGAAATAAAAATTGCCAAGATGTATCATAGGTAAGAAATGCAACCTGAATTGAATCCAATTCGACCTTCCGTAGATTGTTTTCTACCCCCTTTGCATATTCTCTAAGTTTGTCACCACTGGACAGTATATTGGCAACAACCTGAGCTGACACATAGAAAAGATTGAGAGGCTATCATACACATAGATGTATAAGTATCTGATTAATTGATGTACAGAGTAGCCCAAAAGAGAGTAGATATGATACTGGAAATATTGAACAACCAAAGTGCATCATTTTCTGCTGGAAAAGGCTAATGGAGCGGAAAGAATCTTCTAAAACTTTGATCTTTGTTTCATTTAATAGCTTACCTCATCACTTTCACATTCGTCAAGTTCTTGCTGAAGCCCTTCCAATGATATATCCTCACTGTGCAGCAGAAAATATGAGAAGATGAATATCGATATTATCAAGTTCGACAGAATGAAAGGAGAACATTCTATTGAAAACAATAAGGAGAAGAAGAAGAAGCATATTTCGTACCCCGGATTAAGGTAAACAGAAGAAAACATGAGAATATTACCTGCCTGAATCCTCTTCAAAAGCTAAGTCACCAACATATGCTCCTAAATCAAATCCAAGTTTCTCATGATTACTTAAGTCGCCCATGGCTTGACCCTATGATGTTTAGATAAAAGACCATAGAGAAGAGACACAAACTTTGATAAGAGACCGAACCCACCAAAATCAGTGGAACAATCACGTAGGATACAAGATCCAGGAATGATGAAACACGATTTCATAAGTCTAAAAGATCCCTCAGAATTAGAACTTATAAAATCAAAAGCCTACCAATGCATCAATGGAAACGTCGGACATCGTGCTGATGTTGGATCCCTGAACTTAAACCTAACAATCTTTTACTCCGAAGAGGACAACGAAATCAGATCAACATGTTGAGTCATTCGTCATACATTGCAGTCTTCAGCTTCAGCTTTTCAGATTCATCTTCTCTAAATCTGATATTGATTTCAATTTTCAACGATAAAAAGCCCATTGGGCCGTTAAAAGAATAATTAAATGAGAAAAGGGTTGATTATACGGGTCGGGTATGGATAAAACCCGTCTTGATAAACCTGAAGAAAAACCCCAAGTGAAGTGAAGTGATGCAAATACTGTACTAGAGAAGATGATGAAGCAAGCTCGCACTTTGCTCTCCAGGTTACCTTAATTTCCTCGTTTCTTTCGATAAATTCAGACTTTTCGAACCCATTTTTGCTCTAATGGAGTCTCTGGGTTTTGTCTGGTTTTGTTTGTTTGTTCAAGCAGGAGCCTTTACGACCAAAGTCAATCACTCTTAGAAGTGAATTTCAAAGCTTCGACGTTGCGTGGTTTTGCAACAGTAGCAGATTCTACCATTACTGGACGCAATTTCTCTGGAAAAGGTAACTACTTTGTTTGTTCTTTTACGGTTTGTCTCTTAAAATTCTGCCCTAATTTGTTCCCTGAATACAAAGATGCTGCAAAGCCTAGTGGTCGAGTGTTCGCACCTTATGCTATCTTCAAAGGAAAAGCTGCACTCTCTGTTCAACCTGTTCTCCCCACTTTCACCAAAGTTGAGGTATGCCATTTCTTTTAATTTCTTGTAAGACTTTGAAGAATTGTCATCACATGACTGTGTACAATCTTTTAGCCTGGTAATCTCCGGATAGATCGTCGTGGATCCATTATGATGACTTTTATGCCTGCTATTGGTGAACGCAAATACGATTGGCAAAAGAAACAGGTTTGCATCATTCCCTTTTATACCTTTAATCATATCTTTCTCTTGTGAAAAAAATGATTTTATTTACTACATTGTTGCAGATGTTTGCTTTGTCACCTACAGAAGTTGGAACCTTGATCAGCATGGGTTCCAGTGACACCTCTGAGTTTTTCCATGACCCTTCCATGAAATCAAGGTTTGTTTGCTTCATTCAGTATTTGCTCAACTTTTTGCAGATATGTGCTTAATTCATGTGTTGTTGATTCCATAGTAATGCTGGACAAGTTAGGAAGTCATTGTCAATTAAGCCACATGCAGATGGTAGCGGCTACTTCTTTTCATTGAGTAAGGCTTCTATATTTATATAACTAGTGGTTGATCAATCTGAATACTACTGAAATTGTACGCTTTGGAAGCTTTCACTTATGTTGGTTTTGTATTAGTGCTAAGGCGAGAACAGAGTTCACATGGAATAGCTTTCTTTCTAATAAATAGGAATGTTGTATAGACACTTACCTTATGTGGTTTCATTGCAGCCGTTAACAATAGCATCCTCAAAACCAATGATCGTATCGTAGTTCCTGTCACGACAGCTGAATTTTCAGTAATCAAGACAGCTTTTAGTGTAAGATATGATTGTAACTATTTCTTCTCTTTGTTCTATTGGTATTATATCAATTTGAGAACTAAAAACATTGAGTGGATAACCAAAGACCTTTGCAAAGGAAGAGGTATTTGTGATTGTTTCTTTACTAGGTTTTGGATTATGTGCAGTTTTCCCTTCCACACATCATGGGGTGGGATAGGATAACGAGCCAAGGTGGTTCTGGAGCACAGGTGATTACTCCACATCCAAAGACTGATCCTCTGCAGTTAGGGCTGGAGTGGGTTTAATAAAGTGATGGGAGTAGGAATGGAGTAAATTGACAATGTATGTGTTCCTGTTTCTGGAATCTTTGGTACATTCGAAAGTTATGCTTTGTTCTTGAAACTAACATATCCTATTAAAACTTCTAATCATGGGGCTTCTGTTCCGTTTGTTGTCATTAGCACATGTTAATTTTTCGGTAAAAACATTTTGGTTTCAACTTGATAGACAGGTTCATAACATACAACTTCATCATGACTGATAAACATACATATAAAAATACTAGTGAAGGAGAGCCATCTGTTTGACATTGACAGGATATGCATCAGAAGGTGGACCGTAGAAAGCTCGTCTAGCCAGAATGGAGTTCACTGACTGAGTAGGGTGGTATGCATCCCAAAAGACATATTGAGACCTGTTAAGACATGGATTCTGCAAAGGCATACATGTGATTTGACCTTGGTTCCTCCCAATCCCACAGCAAGCCGTGTCCAATACGCTGAATCCTGTACCATATAAACCTCGTTATGATCAGAGTAGAAACTCCCTTAGCAGCCATATAATCTAGGAGGTGGTATACCGTAAGCAGCTGGGTTGTTTAAGATGTCTGCAACTCCCCCATATGTGTTTCCGTATGCAAAGATGGCTCCAGGTGATCGCTGATTCAGCTCGTCAACTAGTGATCTTAACCCTTGGTTAAATGTTCCTAGCATTTGGTTAACACTGTCAACACATCTCCCAGGTGGTGCCATGCCGGTGGCTCTTTGTTTTGGTATGCAGCCTAGTGGTGCTACTCCAGGTATAAATACTTTCCTTAGACCTAAGCTGTACAGAGTCTACAGAGAGATTCAAAAATACTTATCAAAGATAAATGCTATATGAAAGATTTGATGTACATACAAGAAGTTGTCGAGCGTATTGATTGAGAAGAAGGTTGGCGAATTCAGGCGGTGTGTATGTGGAGCTGGAGGAGTAGAAATTAGGCATAAGGTAGTTGTTGATATAGTCATTGCTTCCGAAAACAAGAATCACAATTGATTTGGCCAAGTAATCCGTAAAGTCTTGGGGACTCATCATCGTTCTCAACTGGCTCAGAGTAGTCTCTAGATTCACCACTTGTTGGCTCAGACTGAATCTCTCTCCCTGCACAATTAAAGCCATCACTCTCTTATCTATTATTACTATCGTAACTAAAACTGATGACACAAAGTCGTATACATAGTGTTGGCCTGATTCATCGAGGATGCCAGCAGCCGCAGACGCATAGTTAACTCCTCCAAGGATTCTCTCGCCTGATGTGGTTGGATCCGCAAACGGAGGTGGTGATGCGATTCCTAACAGCTGAGCTGGTTTACAAAACAAATTTCAGTAAGTTGCACAAAAACTACTGCATTGGTATGAAATATTTTAATGGCCCCAAATTATAAGTTCCTAATTTGTTAAATTTTAACAAGATATATGTAAGTATATTGAAAATTGTTAATAATAACTGAGTAACGTAAATGTTGTTAAAAGTATTTTATAATAAATATTAGGTTGGCCATAAATTATTATTACTTTTAGTTTATAGTTAAAAAATGTGAGTTCGTCTATTTTTTATATATTTTATATTAGTTACATATGTAAAATTATGATAAAAATTAAATATTAATATATTTGTTTTGTATGCGCTACGAAATCTCTGGCTCTGCATAAAAAAACATCGGAATTGAGAGAAAATAAAAGAAAAGACTTTTGTTGTTAGCTGTATGAAATCTTTACCGAGCATATCAATGACGTTCATGCCGTTGCTAAATCTGCCAGTAGGACCGTAGTTTAAGTCGATGCCATACGGTAAGTAATTGGCTCTAGCTATAGATGCTAGAAAGTTATTGTTACCAACATCGACCAACGAGTCTCCCAGCACAAACATAGCCGGAACTTTAGCTTGTCCAGTCACTAACTTAGGCTGCTGTAATATAACAGACGTCGTAACTGCGATTATCAACATCCATCCTTCAACACAGATTCTCATCTTCTTTGTCTTTGTTTTTTCTCTTCCTTTAGTCTTAGATTGTGAATAACGAAGACTATTATATAAAGACTCTAAGGATAGCATGTTGCATGTGACACAAAGAAGTTATCTTGGGAATTTTCTGTTTTAGTTTGTAACGTCTCTCTCTCATTTTAACTGTTTGCATGTAAACGAGTCAATAAGCTTGCATCATTTTTATATATTATAAAAATACTAGGGAAGTTTCTGGGCTATGCAAGTATTTGTCTTCTGTTTTTCGCAAACCTGTATTCATATATATATTTTTTTGGGGTCAAAGATATATGTTTAAAATGATGTGTTAACAAATCAAAAAGTTCGCCCTAGTTAGCCTTTTCTTCCGGGCACTTTTTTCGAGGTTTGTTTGTCTCATATTCGTTGCCACAGGCGGCATTGACTCTAATGGTGTTGGCTCTCCATCGTTTTTTTTCGGCGTTCTTGGTTTATGCTCCTCCACTCTAGCTTCTATGTATTTTCACGATGGTTGGTGGTGCGACTCGCTCCTCCAGTGACCGTTTCGCGACAATTTCGCTAGTTGTTGTCGGCCGGTGAGTTGGCTCACCTTAGGGGGTGTCCGATACATGCCTCCTTTTTCATATCCGTCATAACTCTCTCTGTTTGGCGGCATTTTTTTTTTCTCTCGGCGTCTATGTTCCTCCGGAAGTCCTCTAGTAGCTCAGCCGACCGGTTTCTGCCGGTTTCTGCCTGTCTCGGTCCTTCCTTTCCCGCCTTTGTTGGTTGAGGTACAAACTCTGTCCTTTGGTCTCTAGTGGTCAGTTTGTAGGCATGTCGTTGTTAGGTGGTTGATATGATCTTGGCCAGCAATGGAATTGAAGAGATGG
>OVAV01002235.1:0-11534 GCA_900406375.1 Iberis amara
AAAAACAAAAAATACACTATTATATAAATACTTGACTTTTAGGTACACTAAAATGTAATTGTTCATTTTGAGAATGTCCATCAAAATATATTTCATTAAAAACTAAAAAGCGAACATCAAAATACATTTTCAAAAAAAAAAAAGTTGAATGGGCTTACAATAAATGGGCCAAAGAAAATAAAGAAACTGAAGAAATGTAATGGGCTAACAAAATTTAAGAGTACGAATAAACCTCATTCACCTCTCTTCCTTTATTCTTCTTTCAGTCTCTTGAGCTTTAGGCGGTGATGTTTGTTCAAGTTCATAACTTTTCCGTTTCGATAATTTATATATTGTCGATTCCTTTATATTTACAGCGTAAACCATCTATTGGGTATTAAAAATCATGGCTGAAGTTCAAAACTTGGGTCCGTAGAATCGCAGAAGAGACCTCTGATTCTCGTAATGAGAGGAATCTTTCTTATTAGATCAAGGTTTTCAACTTTTAGAGCTCCTATTGTTATCTATTCGAGATCTATCCCTATTTCTCCTAGTTCGAGCAATAGTATATGTAATGTTCGACCGTATTTGGAACCTCCCATAGCTTGTGTGCATCCTTTAGGTCTTAGTTCAATGTCCTATACTTCTAAAGTTGATTCTGAGAAAGTAGGAGTTAATCAGAACGATGATGATGATGAAAATAAGGAAGAGATTGACCTCGATCTTGATTGTATTGTAAGTGATAAGTTTGTTTCAAAGGATGTTCTTACGATTACAAAGCTGTTAAAAGATTTTGGGAGTAACTTAAAGGAATTTAGAAGCAAGCTTGAGCAATGTGATGTGAAGCCATCAAATGAATTAGTGGTAGAGATTCTTTCTCAAGTTCGTAATGATTGGGAAACTGCATTCACTTTCTTTGTTTGGTCAGGGAAGCAGCAAGGCTATGTTCGTTCGGTCCGTGAGTATCATTCTATGATCTCAATTCTAGGTAAAATGAGGAAGTTTGATACAGCTTGGACATTGATTGATGAGATGAGAAAGTTTAGCCCTTCTCTTGTTAATTCACAGACGTTGTTGATCATGATCAGGAAGTATTGTGCGGTACGTGATGTTGGCAAAGCGATAAACACGTTCCATGCTTACAAAAGATTCAAACTTGAAATGGGTATTGATGATTTTCAGAGTTTGCTTTCTGCACTTTGTAGATACAAGAACGTTCAAGATGCTGAGCATTTGATATTCTGTAATAAAGATACTTATCCTTTTGATGCTAAAAGCTTCAATATAGTTCTAAATGGATGGTGTAATGTGATTGGTAGTCCTCGCGAAGCTGAAAGAGTCTGGATGGAGATGGGAAATGTAGGAGTCGAACACGATGTTGTGTCGTACTCGTGTATGATATCTTGCTACTCGAAAGGCGGTAACTTGAACAAGGTACTTAGACTATTCGATCGTATGAAGAAAGATAGTATAGAGCCAGATAGAAAAGTGTACAATGCAGTTGTTCACGCTCTTGCGAAAGCTAGATTTGTCTCTGAGGCAATGAATTTGATGAAGAAAATGGAAGAAGAGAAAGGGATAGTGCCAAATGTTGTTACTTACAACTCTATAATCAAACCTTTATGCAAGGCTAGAAAAACCGAAGAGGCTAAAGAGATTTTCGATGAGATGCTGAAGAAAGGACACTTCCCAACGATTCGCACATACCATGCTTTTATGAGGATTCTAAGAACAGGGGAAGAGGTTTTTGAGCTATTGGGTAAAATGAGAAAGATGGGTTGTGAACCGACTTTGGATACATATATAATGTTGATTCGTAAGTTTTGTAGGTGGAGAGATTTCAGTAATGTGTGTATATTGTGGGATGAGATGAAGGAGAGAGGTGTTGGTCCGGATATGAGTGCATACATTGTGATGATACATGGGCTATTCTTGAATGGTAAGATAGAAGAAGCACATGGGTACTATAAAGAGATGAAGGAAAAGGGTATGAGACCAAATGAGAAAGTAGAAGATATGATTCAAAACTGGTTTGCAGGAAAACAGTTTGCAGAGCAGCAGATGATAGATTTGAAAGGCAATGTTTCGGTTGTCGATAAGAAGAAATCTGGAAGAGAAGAGAACTTTCTGCAGCAGCCTGAAGTGAGAAGGGTTGTGAGAGAACATGGATATTCATTTTGGGATGAATAGAGAGAGATCTTGAAGTGATGTAGGAACCATCTTGTAGTGCATTGGCTTGATTAGGGCTGGGTTTTCGAGTATTCGGTTCGATTTCGGGTCAGAACTGTTTAGTTTCGGTTCGGTTCTTATCGGTTCCGAGTCGGTTCAATACTACATTATAGAAACAAAAAAAAATACTCAAAATATTCGGTTCTTAATCGGTTTCTAATAGGTTCTCTAGGTATTATAGACCTGAAATTACCAAAATTACCCGGAAAAAAAATATATATATAAAAAATTAGTTTAAAATACCCTAAAAATTTCAAAGCAACACCACTAGTAAGNTTCGGTTCTTAATCGGTTTCTAATAGGTTCTCTAGGTATTATTGACCTGAAATTACCAAAATTACCCGAAAAAAAAATATATATATAAAAAATTAGTTTAAAATACCCTAAAAATTTCAAAGCAACACCACTAGTAAACGAAATCTGCAATATCTTAATTAAGTTACAAACAAAAGATAAGTATATATTAAAATCCCAAAACTGAATCATAAAATTATTTATATGGCCGGTTTTATCTTTCGGTTCTTGAATATGAACCAGAACTGAATGAAGAACCATTGGGTAATATGGAACTAAAACTGATCCAAAACCATTTTTCGGTTATTTAGTTCCAGTTCTTCAATTCCGGTTATCTTGCCTAGCCCTAGGCTTGATTAGCTCTTGATAATGTACTTGAGGAATGAACATGAAAGAGAAGAGATTGGAAAAAGAAAATCAGCTTCCTCTCTCTAGCCCTAGCTTGTGCTGGAGCGTACGAAGACCAGTTTCTTCACCGTCTGACCACGACTTCTTGCACCGAAGTTTAACCACTGAAGCCAGCGGTGGTTCCATGTGCCCTGCAATCGCCGGATCNGTTGCTCTTCCGGTTTGAGTTTTGGCTTAGCGGGATCCTCGGCTGGTCTCCTGTGGTCCCCAGTGTTTTTTCTTAGATCCGTTTTCTAGGTTTAGCGGCGGCGACTCTTCAGCTTGGGTATCGGCGTTTTGCTGCCTCCAGTCGGTTTTCCTCCGCCGTGAGCCGCTCGTTGTGGGTAGATGTCGGTTGTGTTACAGGATCTGCTTCAGGACCTTCGCTGGGGGCTGGTCTGTCTTCGCCAGCCAATCCGCGGTTTTCAGCGGTGGTCGGAGGCTTGCCGGGTTCTCCGGTTTCCTCCTAAGGTATCCTCTTGTCCTGCTTCCCTCGGGTTTAACCATTGGTTTCGCTCTGGTTCAGGTTCGAGGTTTCTTTCCTGGTTTGTTTCGAAGGTTAAGGCTTTTCTCGGGTTGTAGTTAGCTTCCAGTCTTGGCGTTGCGGGGCTCTGGTTTATCTGGTTTCGTTAATAAAGCAGTCCGGTTTTGGTATTGTTTAGCTTGTTGTTTGCTCGGCTCTCGGGTTTTAGTATCCTTGCCATCGGTTTAAGTGCAGAGTCTACTTGTGTTTCCCTGGCGTTTTGACCTTACCAAGGGGCGTTTTTGTTTGTGTTCCCAGAGTCTCTCGTCGGGTTGCATTTGTAGATGTTGGTTTTGGATGCTTTGTTTAGGTTTAGTGCTTCGGTGCCTTCCTGGGTTCTGTTGTGCTTTGTGCCGGCGCTAGAGGGTTTCTTTTGCTACTCGCTCTGCTGTCTTTGTCTCTCCAGGGGTCATTAGTTCCGTCATCAAGGGTTTTCAGTGATTGTTACCTCCTAGCAATCTGAGGTCCAAGAGCTTTCTTCAGCGTATGTCGTTTTCCACTCGGGACGGGTTCTCCATCGCTCTTCTTGCCGTTTCAGGGTCTCGCCTCTCTCATTCCTTTGGTCTCGTTTAGTCTCTTCCTCAGGCTTCATTTTGAATCTCGGGTCGATTGATCTTTACTGACCCTCTGTGGTGTTTATTTTGGCGCGATCTTCGTCTCGGTGGGTTTGTTTTGGTTTCCTGTTGCGTTTTATCTTTATCCGCTCGGCTATTTGATGTGTACTTGAGANATTGAAATTAATATTTATGTAAAATGAAGAATCTCTTCTTTAGAACCTATATATGTTTGTAGATACAAACCAAGAGTATAGCCAGAGATATGTGTTTCCAATATTTACAAACCATACATTTATGGTACAAATTAGAAAATGCAAACCTTTGTGCATAGAACTTCTTCACTGTCATCTTGAAACTGCCAGAAACTTATGGAATTTTTCTATTCTATCCAATTTACGGTGCTGCGATGTCTTCTCCTCGCTATTCTTCTGCTTCTTCCTGTGGAAGAAATCCTCCGTGTCCAAAACATACGAGATCTACAACAAACAAGAGATGAACCAATCAACTCTCTAGATTTTGAAATCAAGAAGACAGATACTGAGACTACCTTGTAGGAAGAGCAAGACATCTTGCACTCAAGGCCATTAATTACTTCTACACCTTCCATAGCCTTGCATGCTACTGCAAGATCATCCAGACCAGAGTATCCACGCATGTTCCTGCAGAGAAATCACCAAACAGGACTTGCTTTTATTTAAAACATTCCAAAAGCAATGGAAGCAAGAGATTATTGATCTATAAATGATTACCTTTTCAAGACAATGTCCTGCGTCTCTTTTTTCCCTGATGAGTTTGAGAGAAACTCCTTTTGCAAATAACTTGCAAATTTGGGATCCATGGAAACTGCATAAGCCTCTGGCTTTTCTATTATGTTATCCATCAGCTGGATTGACAAACGAGATGGAGACGAAGTCTGCATGCGTACAGGAAACAAGTGAATAATCACAATTCCTCAATTAAGAGACTGTATATAGAAAGATGAGAATGGGTTTTAAAGTTCTTACACATTCCAAACGATAAATATTGTCCTCATGAAGNTAGCTGGATTGACAAACAAGATGGAGACGAAGTCTGCGTACAGGAAACAGGGGAATACTCACAATTCCTCAATCAAGAGACTGTATAGAAAGATGCGAATTGGTTTTAGAGTTCTTACACATTCCAAACGATAAATATTGTCCTCATGAAGGAGGATCCGAGCATTCTCATAATACACCGAGTCAATTACCCTCCCAGATTTCCTCGATTTCTCGTACTCATACAACTGAAGAAGCTTATAGTCCATATCATCAGCTACCACAGCTTGAAGCTGCAATAGATGAAATCAAGTCAGATATTTAGAAGAAATATCTCATTTGAAAAGTAAATAATGATCAATCTAACGCCAATAAAGGCAGGCAATGACCTGTTTAACCAATTTGTATATAACTTTTTCCAAGGTGAATAAAACATATGACTGATTTCCAATAATAGCTCGGCATTCATCCTCGAACTTGGAATTTTCAGATGAGCCATTAAGCAGACTAAACAGAGCGCTCATAAACCTGCACAACATACACAAAACGGTTGAACTGAATAAAGAACCTGCATAGTCAATACAAAAGAAATGGACAATTTGAATATGAACATCGATTAGGTTGAGGAATATACCTTGCATAAGGATCTGGTGAATTAGTATCTTTCGTGTTTCTCCGTTTCATTTCACCGCCTGTGCAATATGTTTTTGCAGACAAAATCCTCTCATATAGGATCTGGAAATTAAGACCAAATTAGAAATGAATTACTAAATCTTTTCAAGGTAAAAAAAAATAGGTTTGAAGACTTTAATCCATAAAAAGATACAATGGCACTCACCCGATGAAGCCTGAAAAGAACATAAAAGTCATCATTCCCGTAGAACACTCTGGAATCTTTTTTTCTCTCATCAAGCACAGCAGCTGCTGTAGCTACATGCTTTGAAAGAGGCTTAACGGATAATAACACACGTTCTGACAATGGAAGTAACCCATTGTCTTCCTCTAAAAGATGAGACTCTATTCCCTCTGCCTCTCCTTCACTTTCAGCTTTACCATCAATCTCATCATGCTCACCCTCTTCCTCCACACCATTATCGTCCTGTGAACATTCGTCACCAATAGATTCAGTTCCTGATACGTTCTCACCAGCTTCTGAAGCATCTTCACCATCCTCATCGTCCGCATCACCATCATTTTCACCTTGAGCTTCAACTGAATGTTCTGGTTTGGCAGTAGACTTCATCCCACAATCTTCATAAACAACAAAGTTGTCTTCGGAATCACCAATAGGTGACAATTCACCTTCTTCCTTCTCTATTTTAGATGGACCGCCTGCTTCAACATAATTACTCTTCCCTTTAGAAGCATCTGGCTGCATGCCATTTGCTAGAACTATAGTTCTACCAATATCGCCTCCCTAAAGATATGAACCGGAATAGTGAGAATTGATTGAAGGGTCAATAAAAGCATACTTAAAGTATGAAACTGAGTGTTGTACCTGGATGTTATCTACAACATTACTTAATTTGGATAACATGCCACGTAAACCTTGAAAATAAAGCAAAAAGTCACTGAGATGTTGAAAGAGGTATTGCACACAACACAACCAAGACAAAAAAAACTCAATGCTGAAAATACCTGTCATATCTCCGCTTCCTACTTTAGCACCATTGTTTTCTACCCCACTTGGGAGTGATGCACTTGAAGTGGCTACAATTTCATCAGCATCCCCAGATTTTTTATCGGCTCCATTTCCAATTTCTTGATCTTTCTGGGGTTTTACAGCAGAACAGGTAGTGACATCTTTACAAGCAGGATCACCATCCTTGGAATTTTCTTTCGCTGAAGAATCCCTATTTAGTAAAGCAGTCCCCCCATCTTTCGAGATCCCAGATGAAGCATAGTCATCTCCATTGGCAGCAAATTTTAGTTGTCTAGAAACCAAACTAATCGTGCCAGAACACACATTGGCCTCAGCGCTGGTAGATGCATGCTTAGTTTCTACAATAGCTTCAACAGAATCTGACCCCTGGGCCCTGGGTGGAACACCAAGCATCAGCTCCAGGAAATTAGCCCAGAGCCTCAGAACTTTACCGATCTGCTCTTTTGTAGAACATATCTCCTCACACGAAAACTGGACTAGTTTGAACAGATCTTCGTGAATAGTTCTGTCCAGATATTCATACTCGAGGTGAGGAATTATGGGTTGTCTGTAACCAGCAGAAATAGACAGAAGAACATCATCTTCTTTCTGAGACTTCTCTTTCAGGTCCTTGATTTCAGACACCAACCCTGGTGGTAAAGCAGCCATCAAATAAAATATTTATGTCAACAAATAAGTAAATGCAAGAATAGACCCGTGACAGATGAATATCTGCCATAAAGGTGAGGAAGTACTGTCTTCATTACTTATATACAAGTTACTGACCTTTTGCACTCAAGTTCTTAGAATCCTGCTGCTTAAAATAGAAGCTGCGGTGATCAAGTGACTTGTAATGGTTTTTCGCATACACATCAGCCCAAACCACATTAAAATCTTCACGGCACTTTGTCCATTCATCTTGTTTCTGCTTCAAACGAGTTAGAATAACAGGAAGAGCAGCGGCTGGATTCTTACGTATTATGTCTGTCACATCAAGACCATGGTCGCCATAAAGTCTCTCTATGCACCTCAAGTTTAGTGCTGTAATAAGTCAAAATGACTAATGTAAGACAGAAGATGAGGACTCAAAGATGGTGGAAGAGAGATGAAACAGAGAGAACTACAATCAGTAAATGCGTACAGACCTGTTAAGTGATCTTCAATTCGGAAGGAGCCCTCAAAACTTACTTTCTTCTCAATGATTATATTCAACAATTCTTCTGCGCTTTTGGCAGCAGATCCAACAGATTCCAACAACATATCCAACTCAAATCTGTAACAAAGGCAAGTAAACAACAATCTCAAAATACAAATTACTTGAGACTACAGAAGCTATCATATAAGTAAAACTTCTTGTAAGCTTACCTGTCATCTTCACATCTAAACAAGCTTTCTTCATATTGGTTTCGGCGCATGTGCTTAAAAGAGTAGTCTTCACTTCCTGAAGTGACAGAAACCCAGTGATCATTTAGAACAGCAGCTCCTAATTTCTGTCTATGGCGCACAGAAGGTATTGGGTACTGCAAACAAGATATATTAGTAAGAACAGTTTTTCCTTGAATGCAATATAGAACTCGAAAATTCTTATTACATCAGGAGGGAGAAGCCGGTAGCTAGGAGTGCAACGCTCGCAATCAGATAAATCAAGCTCTTGAATAGATTTCCCCATGTACTTCTCCTTGGATCGCTCCTTTTCCTTAGCAGCCTCAAGGTCACGTTTGTGTTCTCTTTCTTTTTCCTCTCCCTTCATTGAAGTAGATAAATGTTCATCACTGCTAAGTGATTCTGCAGCAAGTGACCAAGCAGTGTTAGAAATATTCCTATAACGTATAAAGCCAAGAGAAAATCACATTCATAAACAAGAAGGTACGAAAATGCTGCATACTTTTGCTCATAACACCAGCAAGATGCTGGAAACCATCTGCAAAAAGGATGATGATAAGAAAGATATAGATAACTCCACTAGAAAAAACGACAGTAGGCAATCTTAAATACCAATACTCTCACAGCGCTCGAAGAACTGATTGAACTCATCCATGAGATCAGGAAATTTTCCAAGCAGATCAGAAACCTGAATGAAAGAGAGTGGAGTTAAGACAAAATATACCCCATATTCCATCAACACCAAAGTTATTTGTAGACCTACCAAATTCTGCAGATCTTTCCTCTGGATAATTCCATTGCTGAAAATATTAAGACACTTCAAGAATGTCTGATAATCATCTTGGCTGCATAACCTCTCCTGAACTTTCTCACAAAACACAAATGCTTGGTTGTACATGCCTATCACAATGAAAGTACACCCAAAAAAAAACATATTGTAAGTCTCAGGAAACAGAAAGACTGGTTGCACCGTAACATACCTGTTGACCATCAACTTTTTATCATTCATTATTAAAAAATTTCATCCAATCATCAATTGATATTAGAGGACATGATGATAGTAAAGAATTTAAAGCATTGGAATTGTGGAGCTTGAAAAGTAGAAAAAGGTATTACTCTCCAAATAACACCTACTTTTTAGATTGTTTTTCTCAGAATGTGAAGCAGAACCAGAATAAGCTTCAAACCCCTCAGTTCTTCGGGATGACTTTCTTCGCTCCGGAAAATGATGCAAGTTATCTTGCTCAGCTTCTCCATCATCCAAGCGGCTTCTTATCTCTCTATTCTCCTTATCAACACGTTTCCTCTGCTCTCTGTGTGTTTTAGGCATTGATTTATCATCATTAAAGTCAGAAACACTATGATCAAAGTCCCCCCGAGAAGTAACAACCCTTTCTCGTCGGCCATCCTGATGATGAAACGCGTATCAACACCGAAATGAGTGACCTGATGACAATAATAGAACCAGGAAAAAAACGTAACCAATACCGGACCTTCTCTATTAACGTTCGGCGCACAAGAGGAGGGCCTGATCCTCGGTCATCATACCGTTGGGCCTGATTCCGAATTGACTGGGCTGCTGAATGAGGCGCCAAAGACTCTGGCAAAAACCTAGTAAACTCTTCAAGCAAATCCAGGTGGTCCTCAAAAAGATTTGATACCTACAAAAAGACAACAGAGATGTAATTCAAAAAGATAAATAAATAGTAAAGTGTATGAGAGATATAGTCACTCTATTGTGTCACACTACCTCATTATAGACCTCGGTTATATCCTTATTATCCTTCCGATACATATTTAAGATATCCAAGAAAGATTTATAGACATGTTCATCATGCTGGAAGCGTTTCTGCAGTGACAAAAACGAGATTGATACAATGAGACACAAGGTGTAAGGGCACTCTACAAGAAGAAGAAAAAAATATACAATAAAACTTTCTGCTTACCTTAATTTTATTCACAAAAGTAATGGCTTCTTCAAATTCAACAGTTTTCTTTGGTGGAGCTTCTTCTTCATCAAGCGTTATTTCAAATCCCTTAGGCAAAAAGGTGTTAAACCCGAAAATCAAATTGTTATGCCCCTTAAACAACTCCTTCACTCGTGCTATCACACCAGATGTATCGGTCCTGTAAATGCAAGAAGAACAATATTTCCAGATGCAATCAGGCTATAAAGTGCGATTTGATAGGAAAGAAAACCCCTACCTTTGTGCCTTAAAGTCTTTCATAACCTCAAGAAACATATCATATTTGTCCCTTTGATCTTGAAACATCTCCTTCACTTGCTTTAAGTAAGTCAAAGCATCATCAGTTGTCAATTTCTGAGAGTTGATTCCCCCATCACCAATGCTCCCTCCTCCGGAGGCACCATTTCCAAGGACTGGAGATTGCCCATATCTGCACTTAGTAAACTTCGTTTAAATCATAAGCAGGCAACTACCTAAACCAAAGATCAATAGAGAGTAAGTTGTTCATACACAGACACTCGATTCTCCGTGCAAAGATACTCAAAAACCAAAATTCGGATTTCCCTGATCTATATGTCAGATAATTGCATGGAACCAAAAAATTAAGTTGATCGTCAGCTATATCTAGAAATCTACAATATTTGTTTAAGCAGGACGAAGAAACAATGAAATTGGAATGGTTTAGATATACCTAGAAATTTAACGACTAAAATCACAAAATCACAAAACCTCTGCAAACGCAACACAAGAAATCTCATTGCTAAAGATTGAAATTTCGAAGTAGCTGAAAAGGGAACTCACGATTCGCCTCGAGAAGAGACCAAAGGACGTTTAAATTGAGACCCAGAGGCGTAAATATCATCTCTAATCCGCTTCATTGCTGCCTTCAGAAAAAAAAAAACCATGAGATCATCAATTAGGAAAACCTAATTAAAAAAACAAGTTAAAGAAACACAAAAATGGAAGAGGAAGAATTCAGATGAAGTTAACGATACCTACTTTCTGGCGCTCCAGATTTAGCAGAGATATGAGCTTGAGAAGAGAAGAAACAAATCACTCAGATCTCAGAAGTAACAGCGGAATCAAGAAGAAACACTTCGATCACCGAAGACTATTCATAGATACACATGAAAATTCCGGCGAAACTTCAAATTCCAAGATTGTATGCAAAAACCGAAGAAGAATTCCGATGACAACAGAGTGAAATCAGAATTCTATTGATTAAAAATGAAGCAAAACGAGTAGAAATGAGAGAGATTTTCAAAAGGAGTTGCTACTACTAAGAGAGAGAATTTCGAATATGAAGAAGGAACAACGACGGAATTTGCCTTTGGAAGACTATAGGCTCCTCCTCCTTGACATGCTGCAGCGGCAGGAAATATATTTCTCTGGTTATATTTTATTTATTGGGCCCTTTTGGTCCTATTAATTAAAACGGGCTTTTAAGAGATCTGATATTAGGTCCATTTTCTTTGGTCCAGTATAATGAGGTTAATAAAGGCTCTTATAAATCGCCAGATAACACATACTTAGCTGTGGATCTCAATTTATATTTAA
>OVAV01002236.1:0-11533 GCA_900406375.1 Iberis amara
ATTTAAAATGTTTGGAAAAGGATATATGAGGAGATGTCTCTTCACATTGGCGTCTCCACCGTTTTTCTTAGCCACAGCTTCTGATGAAGAAAGAGAGAGAGAATGTTTGTTGGAGGATGAAGGAAGGTAGTATCAATCGGGTTTAAGGCAGAGAGTTAGGGTTTCAGATTTGTAGAATGGATCTCAAGTTTTGTTAGGGTTTTAAGAGAAAGGGGGAAATGAGAGATATAAGAGAGGAGGGAAAAATGAGAGAGAAGAGAGGGAATTTTTTTATTTTCATTAAGAGTTTCGCGAAAAATTAGATTTTAGCTTTCTCGCTTACTAAATCTTTATCATAATGTTAATCTAGTGCTGTTATAAAGTCTAGAAATTTTATACGAATCTACGATAGCATATTAGTAAAACGAGCTATCGTAATGTGCTATGAATGTGGACTTTTTTTGTAGTGGGTATCCAACAGTACGAAAGCATTGATCTGTTGTATGGCCTGTTCTACCACAAGTCTTGCAAGTGGCATGCTTGGATTTTTCGAAGGCTGGGCGAGGCCGAGGTGCAGTATGAACAACAAAGCTAACCCCATCAGAAGCATTATCAGCGGACTGAGAAGGAATTCTACTGTCTTCATCTTGTGTTAAAGCTTGATAAACCTCATCAAGAGTAGGAAAGGGTACACGTGAGATGAGTGATGAACGTAAGTGAGTATATGAATCATCCAAACCTCGTAAAAACTCATAGACCCTATCTTTTTCTTTTTCTTTTGCAATTTCAGAACTTAAATTGCAGGTACAATGGCCACATCGACAAGATTTAGGACGACGGTAATCATTGAGAGTGGCCCACAATTGATTAATGGAACCATACTATGCTTCAATGGTTCTGCCATTTTGTCGAGCCATTGCAAGATCAGCTTTAAGACGACCAATTTTAGCAACTTTTTAATCGAAAAACGCTTTTTAATGTGATCCCACAGTTCTTTAGCAAGATCAGCAGTGTGGAGTGTAGTGCGCAAAGCAGGTTCCACGGTAAGTTTAATCCAAGAGACGACGAGAGCGTTGTTGCAGCACCAGTCTTCATAATCATCAGATTCGGCAGAAAGTTAAGTGAGAGAACCATCAACAAAGCCAAACTTTTTGCGAGCCATCAACGCTAAGCGAATGTTAGCCGACCATTCATCATAGTTAGGACCTTTTAGAAGCGGTGGAGAGATTAAAAAACCGAGATTGTCACTAGGAGACAAATCGTAAGGAGATATTGTCCTACGAGACACCGTCTTCTCGACGGGAGGATCATTCTGAGCACCAGTTTCGCTCATAGTTTGTGTTTTGAAAAAAAAAGTGAGGATTAGAATGAGAGAACCCTAGAGGGCTCTGATACCATGTCAAGAAACAATGTTTGGTATAAAACGTTTCTTGTGTTTTCTCATTGAGAGCCTCTGCTCTTTTAGGGGTTACATTGATGCTCTGTATCATACAGAGAAGGCAAGTATAACGACATATGGAAAGAAAGATACAACTAATTAAGGTGATACGTAAAGTTAGGGATATAATCGTATCCCAACATGAACTAAGTCAAATGAAGACTAAGTCACTACAAAGACTACCTCAATTAAATATCCAACTAACAAATATAATTTAAATATTATGATTGATAATATTAAATTATTTATAATAAAAGTAGAGCATATATCAAAAATAGGTACATACATATGGTTTTTCAATATTTCCAAAAATTCCTGAGCTTAACTTTTTTAAACAGTAATACTGTTTTCTTTTGTCGTCTCTTAGATTAATAATAAAGAAAACATACACAGATTGATATAGAGTCGGCAATTGAAATAACAATTTCGAAGACTTAGTCGGCGGATAAACAGATTTCCAAAAGACAAAGACAAACACAAACTACGGGTAGACAAACAAAGGAAATAGAGAGCTACTCCATACGAATGTCCGAAAGGAACATGTCAAGGAAAGCTAAACAAATGGAACCCAACGATCAGGCCAAAGACTTTGACAGAATAGAATAGATCAAGGAGACACTTAAAGTCCACCAATGGTTGGCAAATCCTCCTGAGGTGAATCTATATACTACCTCTCTTTGAAAACCAAGCAACTCTTTCAGAACTTTAAGGAACCAAGAACAAGATCTAGAACCAAAATCAGAATCGGAATGGAAAAGACGATAACGCCGGATACGCCTAAAAAGAGCAGCCAAAGCAAGAGAAGACCTCGGACCGGTCTTTATGTAGGAAAAGGGAATTACCCACTCTATTCCGGAAAACACTAAACCTAAAGAGAAAGTGAATAAACACTCTTTTCAATAAACCTATCAGTTCTGCCTTGTTGGGTAAACATATCATAGGTGTTGCTTGCAATGGCACGAATGTGAATTACCATTCCTCTCCCCACTGCGTATGTCAATAACTCCAAATGAACTCTCTACTTAAGACACCTCACTCTCTATGACATTACTCCTTATACAACATCTCCCACTTTAATCTCACCGATCTCATGGCTAATTTCATGAAATGCTTTTCTTGTATTTATCTTTAGCAGTTCCATGGTTAGTAAGTGAATAAAAAAAATGAATGAAAATGTAGACAAAAGAAAAATATATTTATTTGCAGGGAGAGACTTCAAGATAAAGGCTCTATCACAAGAAATTTCAAAGTTCTAACATACTATCAAGACACTCAACGCTTACAATAAAATTATCAATCAAACTTCAAGTTGAAGATTTTGTCACAACAAACTCCTAACTTCCAATATATATCAAGATTATGAATCAAGTTAAATGAAGGCCAAGTCATTAGCATAAAGACAAAGACCCCCTTTGTAAAGACAAATACCAACTCGATCATATTATCATCACTTAGATTATCACTATATAGTATCATTCTCGATGTGATTTCAAACAAAAGAGCATTATATTTACTTATACATCTATAGTCTTGAAACCACATATTTAGCTATTCGTGTTTGGCTTTTGGTAAGAAAACATATTTTGGTGATCAAAACTATCTTTATGGAGTTATTTAGTGATTTACAGAACTTTACCTTGTGATATATTCATTATTAAACAACAGTGGAGGTAGTAACTATTATTTTATAAGACTTTAGTTTAAAGAAATATCTCTTCTTTATTAACTTTAGGAAAATTTCTCAAAACATAAAACTCTCAAATTTCATAAACCTGATAAATTATGTCACAACATTGACATCTCCTTATATAGGATTTTAATTCCTATTCCTAACTCAATTAGAAAAACACAAAATTGGAAACTCATTAGATTAGATAAGTACTAACATTTAGATACCTTCTAAATATATTATCTAACATAATCTTTTAAAATCCTTTTTTCCTTTTCTCTTTAAAGATTTCTTCAAGTTTAAGTCTAACATTCTCCCTTTTAAACTTGAAATCCCTTACTTCCAAGTTTTGAACACCAGTGAGATCTCTCATCTCTTTGAACTTGATTCTTCCAATTTTCCTCTCGATAAGATTGGTGATGTTTTTTTTGTTCATTTCTTCCTTCTCTTCATTTCTTGTATGAAGTTTTTGATTTTCTTCACTAAGTTCCTTTCTTTACGTATCGAAGCTCATTTCAAGCTTTTGTATGTTGTTCTATAAGGCATCCTTTTCTTCAAGAATTCTCAACTCGTTCTTGGCTCGTTCATCTGTTTCTTCCTCTAGACGCTTTAATCGCATCACTGTCTCTAAAACTTGGATGGTCTTTTTCTTTAGCTCCAATTCTAACTCCTTGTTCTGCTTACGCAACAATTTAGCTTCACCTTTCGACATCTAGCCCTTTAAATGTTCTCTATCTTCGCTTCTCTTTATTGTTCTACGATCAAAATATGTCATTTGTTTTGCACATTTAATCCGGCCCACAAACTTCGTCACATAACACCCATAAACATTTTCATAGATGAAAGCTTCAACATGAGAATCATCAATTTCTTATTCGAGTTTTCGAATCAAATTTTGGTGGTCTGCCACACCATGAGAAAGTTGTGACATCTTCTCAACAACTTCTGAAACTGAACCTTTAAGTTGACAATTTTCCAGAAGAAGAGATATCATCGACGCTTAAGATTAGCATTGTTCTTTCCTTTGGATGCTAGTTTTCCATCTTCCATCAAAATCTTATCTAATTTCGAGATGGCAAATGGGATCTTCTTTTCCAAAGCCTCTAGCTCTTTATCCTTCCCCACTGAATTTATAAAACCCCTTTCTTTTAAATTCAAGTAATTACGCTTAAAGGTAAAATATTACTCTGTCATCGCTTGTATTTCATTATTTACCTTGTGTAGTCGATTTTTTGCTTCTTTTTGTCTTGACCAACAAGTTTCCTTTTCTATCTTTCATGAAAAGCCATTCTCCTTTCATCCATATATCGTAGCCTGATTTTGTTGCTTGTCCAAGACTAATGACGTTACTTTTAAGATGAGGGTTGAAGTAAACAACTGTCATTACCCTAGGTTCGCCATTTATATCGATGAATGAGATTGACCATTTTTCTTTGATGTTGATTCGAGAATCATCACCGAAACATACCTTTCCAATGAGTAAGCTAATCAATTTTTGTAAAGTATCTTTCATCCCCATACATATGATTGCTAGATCCATTATCAAAATACCTTATATCTTGATCTCCTACATTAGTCTCATACTTCTTGGTATGCATCGTTCTTCGTTTAGATACACTTCTTCATGCATCATGAGTTCTTCAGCATCTTGTGTATCATCTCCATCATGTTTTTAACATTTTTTGGAGCTTCAGCAAACGATCTGGACACTTTGGTGCAAAGTGTCCTGCCTTATCACATCGATAACATATGACTAATGACATGTCTCTTTCACCGCTGGATCTTCCATGACCTCTCTGTTTTGAGTTGAAACGTCCTCCTCGACCTCTGTTTCCAAACTCTCCATTGGTGTAGGTCTGTTGTGGTTCCATATTTGAATACATCAATGTATTTTGTTCTTCTTGTGCTCTTTATTCTTCGTATATGCACTCTTCATATGCTTTCAATATGATATCTTCATAGCTTTTTATATTGAGATCCAATACTTGTTCGAGATAAGCTGTTATGTGTATGTACTTCTTACGTGGAAGACTTGAAAGAAACTTCTTAACCATCTTTGATTCTTCAACGGTAACCCCTAATGAGGCTGGTTTTGATGATATCTCTGATATCTTTCCACCGAAAGCATCGATTGTTTCTGTATCTTTCATCTTCAGATGATCAAACTCGGCCATTAAAGTCTGCAGTCTTGCTTCTTTGACCCTGTCTGCTCCGACATGTCTTGTTTTGATAGCTTCCCAAAATTTCTTAGATGTATCTAATTCGCCTACTTGCAGAATTAGTGTTTCAGGTATGCTCTGAAATAATAGTGCCATAGCCATGTTATTTTTATCTTCATCAGTCGAATATGTCTCTATAACTTCCCAATACTTTGTATACCTTGAGTGCTATCTTCATTCTGGTAGCCCAGACGATGTAGTTAGATGGGTTGAGCATCAGATAGTGTATAGATGACGATACGACCTCCTTTCTCTCTGCATTTGGGACGATGTCTTCCATGGTTCCTTTGTAATCTTCTTTCACAAAACTCTTATATGAATTATTGTTATATAAGACTTTAGTTTAAAGAAATAGCTCTTCTTTATTAGCTTTAGGAAATTCTCTCAAAACTTAAAACTCTCGAATCTCATAAAACTAATAAGTCATGTCACAACATTGACATCTCCTTATATAGGATTCTAATTCCTATTCCTCAGTCAATTAGGAAACACAAAATAAGAAACTCATTAGTTTAGATAACTACTAATATTTAGATATCTTCTAAATATATTATCTAACCTAATCTTTTAGAATCTTTATTTCCTTTTCTGTTTAAAGCTTTCAAGCGTCAACAGTGACAAAAAAATATAATCGCTTTAGTCTTTTCCTCATGTGATGTCATTTCTGATGGTACAATTGTTTTTAGTAGCCCATTGACTTAGAGATATATTTTTCACATCTCATGCCATGTCATATAGTTGTTTCAAGTGATATGCGTGGCAGTGTTATTGAGACTTTTTGGCATGATAATTATATGAATAACTAAACAGTTGTTAAAGGAAAACTAATGCATATTTTTATGTTAAATGGTTATAAACGCCGGTCATCCCAGAAGAGGAAGTTGACTATCCCATGGATTTTTATTTTGACGGCTCATTGAAATATGGTGATCCAATCAATGGTCTGGGTTGAGTATTACAACTAATATCATGGGTTCACGAGGTATCTAGAGAGGTATATCTCCAATTTATGAGGAATTATTTGGTTTAATATGGGCTATGAAAGCCTTGTTACAGAAGAACCGATATTGTACTACATTTATCAAAAATTCGATAGAGCTGATTGGCTAGTCTTTGCTTCAAAATTTTCGGATTTAGAATCTCTAAGGTTATGTATGGGAGATTTCCAGGTGTTATATCTTAGGAGAGCCAATAATCTAAAGGCGGATTTGTCGCAAAGACGACAAGAGAAAGGAGACAGATTCTTACATTCATACATTATAGTCAATGTGAATTTGTAGAAAATTTGTTTTACTTTCCTACAATAAGGTGTTAGCGAAAACTCTACATCTTCAATTCTAGTTTGTGAGTTTTCTTTCAACAAAGTTTAATTTCTTCCAGAATAATATGTTTAGCTACAATTAGTTCCGTAGCTATTTGATACAAATTATATGTAGCAAATCGTAACTGATTTGATATAATTTTTGCATAGCAAATTGTTGACGTTACAAAAACGTAGCAGATTTGATACATTTATTCTAAGCAAATTTGAATAAAACATCTCTATAACAAAATCGTAGCATCTTTGATACTCTTTTTGTATAGCGAATTTGTAAGTATCTACAACATTTACGTCGACACAAATTTATAGAAAATTTGATTCAGTTTGTTACAATCATGTGTTAGCTACAATTATATAGCTTCAAATCTAACGTGTGAGTTTTTTTTTGTAACAAACTAATTTGTTACAGAATCATGTACATAACTACTCCCTCCGATTTTGAAAGAGTGTCATTTTACATTTTTTCACACAGATTTATAAATATCAGTTTTTCATAAAAATTGCATTAAATATTATCAATCAACCAATAGAAAAAAGTACTGCAATTATTCTATGAGACTCTTATTCTATTGGTCAAAAAAGTCTCACTCATTTAAATTTTGCATAGAAAACCTAAAATGTCACTCTTTTTATAACAAAAAAATAAAAACTAAAACTACACTCTTTCAAAATCGGAGGGAGTACTATTTATGTCATAGCTATCTCATTGAATTTTCACACTATCATGTGTACAGCCTTTTAGGTTGAGGGCCATGTTTACATGTATATAAATATAACGATAGACACACTAGTATAACTGTATAAGTTAATCCTATTTTTGGGCTAGTGGAACGATAATATGAAAAATCCAACAAAAGATTAAAGGAAGTTAGCTAGCCATATCCAAATCTGCAATCTTTAGTTTATATCATAATGTATCTGAACTCTACGAATGGCTCTTCACCCATGTTGATCCACTGCATCAAATAGGTCCCAATGTGTGTCTTATAGGAACTTGGTTCTGTTCCCTTATGTTCTCTTATCAGTTTGTTGTGCACTCTCATGCTAATGACTTGGTTCCTTTAAGTCCTCTTATCATTTCCGATAGAAATACCGTCGAAATTATGTCGGTAAAAGCACATCGGAATTCCATTGGAAATTTCAGACAGATTTCTGACGGAATATCAAATTTATAAAAAATATTTATTATAAATTTTAATATTAATTAAGTTCATCATTATTAAATTCAAAAATTATAATTAAAAACTAAAAATATATTATAAAATAAAATTAAAATACTAAAACACAAATTAAAATTCAAAAAACCAAATAAAAATACTAAAATATAAATTTAAATCCTGATATATATAAATATTCATAAAAACGATAACAATCATAAATAAAATTTATTGTCCGCCCGGGCCTCTTGAACCGTCTCGGCCTCACCACTGCCTATGCATCTAAACCATAAAACAGGAAATCTCCTCATCTCGACGTTAGTTCTCTACATGTTATTTTTCCATCATGCGCGCAAAGGCCAATATCAGGTTGTCCTTCTCCTTGAGTTACTCCTCATATGCCGCATTCTGGGAATCCCTTCTTGATTGAGAAGAAGATCCAGATTGACTCGAGGAAAAGTAGTTAGTGAGACTTCCGAAACGAAAGAAGCGTCCCTTCTTCTTTGGTGTCTCCAAAAAATACATACATAGTAACACAGTTAATATTATTATATAAGAATACTATATATTATAATTAAACTAAATTACCCTTACCTCGATAATGATATTGTTGACGACGTCGGTAGGAAATTGATTGGTAGACCCTTCAGTCTGAGTTTGGCTCATACAAATCTCTTTTTGGTCTTCTTTCTTGTTGCCGTGAGAACTTCACTGCTGATAGATTCTTAGATTTGCGAAGTCTTGTATTTGGTGTGAACAGCCTCCGTGACCGCGAGACTTCCTTACTTCTTCCTCTTAAAACCTTAGTAAGACTAACGCGTTTCGAATTCCACTTGTGATGGTGATCACATATAGTATTTAAGGTATCGAATTTAACAAGGAGAGACTAATATCCCAATAGATCTTCATTAAATTATTACTAATCTAGAATATTTATAAAGGTTTATGTTGTCGTGTTGTAATCTAATTAACAATTGATAAATAAAATAAAATCGAATATGAAGAGGTATTTGAAATTAAAACGGGTAGATTTTGAACTAGGATAAAGATTTAACATGATCAATGCTTGGGTTTCTTAAAATTTGAAATATTAAAATGATAGTTAATGAATCTAGGTCACAACCACAAAGTAATCTACGAAAGTAAATCACTAAAAAAAGTTTAGAGCAATGTCGCATAATCTAAACCTTGGGTTAGAAGGCTTGTATGAACAGGTATCCCTTATATCCATCTACAAGTCTAACACACAAAAAGACTAAGTTGTATAATCTATCAAACATCCTAGACAACTGATTTTCTATGCTAGGAATCAAGTGACTCATAAATAAATTAGTCGAGAAATCTCAACAATCACCTTTTGGGTGTGAGATTCCCTAAGATCATGAATGGCTCTCTCGAGTCCTATTAAAACATTGCAATTCCCTAGACATGAAAAAATCAAGAACAATCTACAATAAAAGAACAAAACCCAATCAACAATCATGCAATCCTAAACTAACCCAAAACTCAACCCCTAAATCTACTCACACATGCTTAAGGATTAAACATATCGATGAATTCATGTAGATAAATATGATTACTTTCATAAACTTAAGTATTCAAAGAAATATATGAGAGATTTGGAAAATAATCTCAAATTCTCTCATGAAAAGACATGAGAAACACTGTAAAAAGTTTTTGAAAGAGAAAACAGTTGAGGGAATGAAAAGATGTGTAGTAAAACTAGGTTTTCTGCATATATGAGCCTAGGTCCGAAATTGTGAAACCATCGATAGCTCCTAAAAAATGCTTCTCTTAAAAGCTGGCGGTTTAGACCGCCATTGTAACTCTCTTGTAGTTACTAGTTTCTTCAATATTCAAACCGACAGTCTAGACCGCCAGCGTAATCATCTAATTTCTTATTCTTACATTCTTCTTGTCTTCTTGATAACCCTTGAACTCTCCTAAGCATCCTCGATTCCCACAAGTCCAAAACCAAGCCCTAAGAACATGAAAATAACTTAGAACGTGTAACAAATAAGCAAATCCTACACTCTAAAATGTTAAAACCGTGAAATAGGGACATAAATGTTTAAAAGCTACAAAAAGATGTATACTTGAATAAGTATTGCCTACATTATTAGGCTAAAATTACTAAAATATGAGCCAATCAACTCCCCAAATTGCCTTTTTCTTGTCCCAAGCAAACAACTATTGACTCATGAAGTTTTTAAGATGGTGATCGCAAAGCTCATATGAAATGTCAAAAGCCAATTCGAACCAATGGAAAGTTAATTTGTTACTACCAACAAGCTGGACACTTCTCTTATCATAGATCATACATGTTATTTCAATCTAAATACAAGCTCAGCAAGGCTTCACCATCCACAATGTTTCATGCCCACTATCTCTTTATATTCATTCAATAACATGTGAAATCTCAAACATGGTGAATCTATTAAAACTCATTAGGCTAGGTAAAAGGACTTAAAATTTGGCTATGTAATATTGCCATAGGTGGTTACTTTATTCACCCAATTTTCGGTGCTTACTCTCAAAATTGTGTAATACTCGTCATACCAAAAGGAGGAAAGACAATGAACAATTTATGACTACAAGTTGGTACTTTCAATTCTAGCCAATAAGATGGCTCTAGTACCAACTCCAAAAGATGTATGAAACTACAGTAATAAACTAAAATCCCACTTCTTAAATCCATAACAACTTTTTTCCTTAACCCTTAAATATACTTAGGTATACAACCTAAATTTTAACACTAAGACTGTAGCTAGAAATACCGTAACCTAGGGCTTTATTTATCTTTATCTTTTGTTTTACTTCCCCTAAACTCTTTTTCAATTTATACAAATACCATAATCTTCATTTTGTCTATCTTAAGGTCTTACCTTTGTTTCTTTTCTCTACAAATGATTCCCAACTCCAACAATACCATATTATCATTCCAATCTATTATTAAATCTACCCCGCACATATCCTACATATCATCAAATTTTAGCTAAGTGAAATGTTTCCCTTGTTGTTTGGTATACTTTCAAAAAAAATTTTCATACGAACAGTTTCAAGAAAAGACCATACAATATTAAAGAACATAGGGTTTTAAAAATTTTGTTTTGGATAATTAAAATTCAAAATTCAGTCCAATCAAAATAGAGATAGCATTAAATCAAGTTTAAAGTTTAGAGTAAGTTTTAAAAAGAACGATCTAACATTATACATAACTTATAGTCTTTTTGAATATCGAACTTGTAGGTACCATGCATTTTGGATAAATCAATTTCATTCATGAAAGTATCATCATTGACCCCTATACAATCCTAAAATTCCTAAGACTCCACTAGGACTTCTACACTTAAGATGCATGAACCACATGATTTTTTTTTTATAGGGATTTTCTAATGCATATGGTAAACTAATATGATGCATGAACTTCAATTACTAAAACTAAAACATCAAAATTAATAACATGGTTAGCAATAGTTCTCTCCGCCGGATTGAAATTTCACTGCCTTGGTCAAAAATGAGTGAACAATAGGTAATATTGTTCTATAATAAATAAGTAAAAGAGAAAATTTAAACGAATATATATACATATTGGTTGATTTTTTCAAAACCGGCGGGTTGGACCTGATGTTTGGACCGCCATTTTGTCTTTTTTGATTTTTTTTGAATTTGAATAATTTTAAATATAAGAAATAATCATAAACTGTGAAAAAACAGAGAACACAAGACACAACACGTTTTTTAACTTGG
>OVAV01002237.1:0-11530 GCA_900406375.1 Iberis amara
AGAGTGGAAAATAGAGTAATTGGTTGGAGATGCTCTAATTGATAAATTAATTTCATTAACCGAATCGAGATAAACATAACCGGAATTTAATGTGCCGGTTGAACTTAACCGATTCCTAAGTTCTGATTTGAACATTAGGAACGAGCAGAACCGGGAAATTAAAATTCAAAAGTCAATGTTGGATATTAAGATCTTGATCTATTACTAAAGTAATCCAAATTATTCTTTGGTTCTTATAAATATGGGTGCTATGAATTACTTAAGTGACATTTTTTATCTAATTATATGAAATATCTACTATTTTTTTCTTATGAAACCTAGTTTTTAAAAATCTTATTTATAATATTGTGGAACTGGTTAAAGAAAATAATTGTGCAATACCATTGGAGACTACTATTTTATGTGAATTAGTTCAATTATTGTAACTTCCTTTCGTGTGTACTTTTCATTTTCATACAAAGTTTAACTTCAAATTATTTAGTAGAATAATCATATAATTAGATTGACTAGGATAATTAACATGCATAGTGACTATTAAGCCATCACACACACGACTTTTACGAATCACATTTATAATTAGAAACATAAATTGAAATTTCTTTAGTTTTTATTTTTAAATACGTGGCCGCTTAATGGAGTAATTGGTCTTGGCCTAGTGACATTTATAAATCCACATGGAGTGGACCGAGTGGTACTAGTGTAGGAATTGCCTGTTATTATGCAATAAATGACTATTAAACCGGCCGATTGTAATCCAAATAGTGACAAAAAGAAAAATATGTGGCCTAATAATTTTTTTTTAAATCGTGAACTTGGACATTTGCCCTTTCTATTTGGTTTGAGGCACAACATTGAAAATGGATTCCCTTCATGTATTGTCATGACGAATTTTTTTTTTTAATATATCTTGAAAGTTTCGAATTTTTAGCCTATAATTTTTCTCTTTGTCTTGCATGACTCTTGGTCATATATATATATATTTTGTTAAAATTGTTTTGATGTATGCATTTTCTAAATGCAATGGCTTCATTAGTGAATCTAATAGTTAGATTATCATGGGAAAAAAAAAAAACAATTCAGTTTTATGTACCTAATGGACGGAATGGTTTTTGGTTAAAATCGAGTTAGTAATGAAAAAGATGATAGAAAATATGACAAATTAGTTTTTTTTACTAGTTTGGTTATGATTTTAAGTTTCTAGTTCCAATTAGTTATGGTTATATAAGTGGTAGTGGCACTGTAATACGTGACATAAGTACAATGTTTTAGATCTCTAAGAAGAAAAGAAAACAAAAAGAGAGAAAATATTGCTTGGAAGTAAAGGTATAACATAAACCAAGATATTCAGAGTTTTTGAATTGAACTCCCAAACCTTATGCATCTTAATTAGTAGCTATGTTCTCGACTAAGTCTATGGTTGATTATTGACACCATATTTTCGAGACACACCTGAGTCTGATAATGTATCCCAAACCTGCAATAAGATAGTGCAACCAAATAGTACTTAGTTTTCCATCTAATTAGCTCTACTTCTTCTTGTAATCATCAAAATCAATACTCACTTTTAAGTTCTCCTCTGAGCCACCAATAGCTAGTAAGAAAGGACAATCCACAGAGAATGAAACCGAGAAAACCATTCCCTGTTTGGATATCAAAACTTTAAAATGTCAAACACATATATAAACAGGGGCTGACGATCAATTTCCCCCACAAGAACTATCATATAGCACCAAATCCATCAAGATTTAATGTCTAGTTCTATTTCTACCTAATATAAAAGTTTGAAATCTAAATTTCCATAATTTGAAAGTTTGAAAACTATTTATCTACAGTTCTGTAGTTCGAAACTTATTTTTCTATAATTTGAAAGTTCGAAACCTATTTACCGACACTTCTCGAGCTAGTTCGAATAAACCATTAACTATGAGTGATTAAGTCTCGAACTACAAAACTGTGGGTAAATAAGTTTCGAACTTTCAAATTAGGGAGAAATAGGTTTCAAACTTTTATATTAGGTATAAATAGAACTAGACATTAAGTTTGGGTAGATTAAGTGTTATATGATAGTTTCTGGGGGGAAATAGATCTTTAGCATAATAAAGATTGGTTCATGAGAATAATTAATTATACTTATATAAGTGTTTAGCTCTTACAGCATTTGGATTGTGTGTAGCAATCCATGATGGTTGATTGTTTGAAAGATCCCAAAGTTTCACACTTTCATCTTCAGATCCTGTAGCTAAAAGCTGCACATAATCTCACTTAAATACTAAAACACAAAAATCAAACCAAAAGGACACAAAAAGAGAGATTTAAGTAGTACATTAGGCGCATGTGTGTTGTATGAGATGGTGGAAACTTCACTATCATGAGCATGGAGAGTGAAACTTGGTAATAGACTAGAAGCACGTATATCAAAACCCAACACTGTTCCATCTTTTGGACTCACCTAATTATAAGATGAGAAGAACAGAACAGAACGTTTTATACGAAAAACTTACATCTTTATAAACACAAGAGTTTAATGATTAGGGCCGGTCTTGAAAATACGGGGGCTTGAAACAAAATAAAAAATGGAGGTCGATATTTCATATTATAAAAATTTGTAAAAAAAATTTTAAACATAAAAAAATCTTAAACAATTAGTGAAAATAAGTTTTAAAACTAGATACTAGGAACCAAAAAAAAAATGTTTATGTGATGGTGTTGTTGGACCAATTTTTTGGGCTTTCTTTCAATTATTCTTTTCGTCATTTTTTTCAGCTGCTATTTGTTTGTTTATGTTTTAAATTTTACATATATATATATATATTATTTATTTTAAATTTAGGGGCATGTATAATTTGGAGGCCACAAACCAATATATCATCTGATTTGGTTCAGGACCGGCTCTGATGCTTACCACAAAGGAGTGTTCACTATGAGGATTCCATGCCAAGGCTTCAACTTCGGCCTTAGTAGACCATTTCAAACCAGAGTTTGAAGGGTCTCTTCCATCTTTCTGTATGCAGATCATGATTAAGATATAAACACAATGTAATAATAAATGTTACAAGATTTCAACTAATGAATGAAAGCAAAACAATCACCAATACTGCTGTGCAGTCATATGAGCCACTAAGAAGTACTTGTGGAGTATAATGGTTCCATGCAACTGCTTTAACCTATTAATCAAACACAACAAGTTATGAAGTACTTATATGGAGGAAACAAATTTTTAAAATTCTTACTTTGTTTTTGTGATGCTCTAAAGTGAACTTGCATTGTCCTGTAGTTACATCCCAAATTTTAACTTTTTTGTCAACACTTGCACTAGCAATTATATTCCTATATATATTGTTCCAATCAAGTCAAAATTAGAGTCTCACACACACACATAGACACAAACTTGTCTAAAGAGTTTAAAAAACATACCTAAACTCCTTGTTCCAAGCAAGATCAAGTATTGAATCAGTGTGACAATCTGATGTCTAAAGTGAGAGAGAGAAAAAGACACACTAAATAAGTTAAATGTAAATTTGTAACATATATACAAGAGCTAAGAATTGTCACAAACCTTCCCAGCTATTTGTACACAAGGTTGTTGCATCTCTTTATCTACCTGAAGCATAGCATTAAGATCCCATATATCTATGGAAGAAGATTCCATTGATCCTATAGCTATAAAGTTCCCTACCAATTACAAAAAAAAATATCGAAAACTTGAGAAAAGTGAAATATTCATATCAATAAATATATAAAGAAGCCAACAGTACTAACCTTTTTCTCCTCCTTTTAAAGGACAATCAAGCCAAGCAGTACACATTGGAGCATCATTTATAAATATTTCATCAAGAATATACATGTTACCATTACTAGATTCTTCGTATACATAAATATTGAGATTGCCGATTTGAAGGTCAATATCTGCACTTGTGGAGATGATTAGTGAATCTGTTGGTCTAATTGTTACATCATCTTCCTCTGAGTCATAGTCTTTCCCCTAGTTAGGTTTCAAACTTTCAACATTAGTATCAAATTTCACAATTTCTAAAAGATTAAACATATATATATATATATGGCTTACATTAGTATTATTCTTATTAAGGTATGGATCCATCTCATTGTCTTCATAATAAAGATCTCCATGTCCATAGCTAAACATTGGAATTTCTGAATCCAATACAAAAGTGATCAAATTTTTATTAGAATAGAGGATTTATATCCGTCAGTAAATTTCCTCAGGTTTCCGTCAGGAATTTCTGACAGTCCGTGAGTTAGTCCCTCCGGTCATTTTTGCCAACGCTTAGTTAAATTTTAATTAAAGAAGAAGAAGAAGAAAAGGAGATACCATCATCCTCTTCATCGTAATTATCCATGTTAAGTTCTTTTAAAAACTTAACTACTTCATCTCCATCTTTAGAAGAAGAAGCAACATCTTTGGTTTTAGAACATGAGTTTCCAAAGGATTTGGCTACAGCTTTGGCATGAGCAACTTCATTATCTTCTTCCATCTCTTCTTCATCAGTGTCACTAATTACACTATATGCGATTATACAAGTTATAATCAATGGGTTAAAAGAAAAGCTAAATAGCATAATTATAAAAGTTTGAACCTTTTGAAAGTGAGCTCTTTGATTTCTGAAGAAGAAGGCTGATCAATAGAATCGGATATGGCTTTGGATGCTTCTTTTGGTATCCATGAAACTGAAGTAATTGTCATTCTGAAACAAAAGACTTTTGTTACCTACAGCTTAAGATGAGACACGTACGAAAACAACACTAAGAAGCTTTCTCTGTTAGAGACACAAAGAACGTGAATATATAAGAAACCCTAAAAACTTCTTCTCCTTTTTTGCAAACTTGACCCACGCTTTTGTTTTTTTTTTCCCCATTTTCTTAGTTATCTATTTTTTCCCTATTTTCGTTCTCTTTAACAAAATTAAGTAAGTTTTTCCTACAAAAGAAACAAAAAATTAAGTAAGTGTACAATCCTTTTAAATATTATGCAAATTAAAATTTAATTTTCTTATAAAAGAAATACAAGTGTTTTTTTTGTCACGAAACAAATACAGGTTCTAAAAAAACCATAATTGTAAAAAAAACAATTCTCAAAATACCACAAAAACTATGTTTATTTCAAATATACCACACACTCCCAAAAATACCACATTTTTTCTAAAAATACCATAAAAATGTTTTTGTTCCAAAAATACCACAAAATTTAAAATAACTTTAAAACTTCAAATTTACTTCTAAAACCCCAAAACCAAGCCCTAGCCCCTTCAAAACTAAACCATAAACTCTATGTAGTGAAACAAACCCAAAATTTTAAATTTTAGTCCCTTAAAATTCACTTCTTATGTTTGTGATATTTTTGAAACTTTTGGGAAAGTGTGATATTTTTTGAATAAACCTAGTTTTTGTGGTATTTTTGAGAATATCTCTTCTAATTATACTTTTATAAAAAAAGTAAAAAAAAAGTTTCAATTTTAATCACCAAGCCTCAAACAAAAATTAGCCTCAAAAGTCAAAACCAAAAATCACCAAAGAAAAATCACCAAGCCTCAAAAATTGATAAACCAAAGAAACTAAAATAGCCTAAACCGAACAAAACCGGATCACAAAACCAAAGGCCAATTAGATACAAAAACAAGCAAGAGTCCACCATACAAATGTCTATCATCTTATAAAGATTCGTGATTGAAGAAAAAGATTCTGAAAATCTCTCACGAACTAGTAATGGAGAGCGATTCCGAGATGGTTCCATTTCCTTTAATACCGACTCCGATTGAATCAAACTACAGAGCTTGTACCATTCCTTATCGATTCCCTTCTGATAATCCTAGAAAAGCTACTCCTACTGAGATCTCTTGGATCAATCTCTTCGCTAACTCCATCCCTTCTTTCAAGTCCAATCTCTTTACTTCTCAATTCTGTTTTCTCTTTTACATTTGTCCCCATGAATTTTAGCTTGTTTTGTTCATGGGTTAGGTTAAAGTTTTGATTTTTATGTTCAGAATTGCTATAAAGATTGTATTTTTATCCACTAATTGATCTGGAATGATTAGAAGCAATCTCACATTAGTTTCGATCTATCTGTTCAATTCTGGTTTTGAAGATTGTTGTTTTGAATCTCTTCTATGTATGTTTATAGGAACCAAGTGGATTCCTGATCTATCAGTGTTGTAAAAGCTGCTTCTTTTTTGTTGTAGGGAACGTGCAGAGAATGATACAACTGTTGAAGATGCTCCGGTTCGAGCCGAAAAATTCGCACAAAGGTTACATTTTGTGTGTTTGTGTGTGTGTGTTGTATTGCTTGCCTTGCTTGTGTTTTAGTAGTTTTCCAAAAGGGTGCTTTGAAGAAGAACTATTTCAGCTAAAAAGCATCCAAATTTGTGTTTTAATGGAAGGTATTCGGAGATTCTGGAGGATTTAAAGAAAGATCCAGAGAGTCATGGTGGACCACCAGATTGTATTGTAAGTTAAAATTCCTTTTCCTTTTTTCGTTTCACTAAATTGCTTGTAGCCAACTTTGTTGGTCATATGGATTAGTTTCGGTGTTGTTTTGTGTACAGCTTCTTTGTAGAATCCGTGAGCTAATACTAAGAGAATTGGGATTTAGAGACATATTCAAGAAAGTTAAGGTGTGTATTTTTTTTTTTGAACAAGGTCTATTTCCAACTAGTTGGTCTTTCGGGTATTCGGTTCTGTTTCGGATAGGAACCATTCGGTTCCGGTTCTTTCGGATCCTAGATTTTAATACCCAATCGACCCGTATGAAATTTTCGGTTCGGTTCTCATCGGTTCCGGTCGGTTTAGTTCTACATTAGAGGAACCGAAAATTATCCCAAATTTTCGGTTCCTAATTGGTTTCTAATCGGTTCCGGATATTTTAGACCCGAAATGACCAAAATTACCCGAAAAACAAAAACATACCCGAAAAAACAAAAAAAAATTACCTGAAAAAAAACAAAAAAAATATTACCCAAAAAAAAATATATAATACCTGAAATTAATTTAAAATACCCGAAATTAGTTTAAAATATCCGAAATTATTTTAAAATACCCTAAAAAATATTCAAAGCAACAAGAAAATTCGGTTCTTCGGTTCTTCGGTTCTCGGTTCGGTTTCGGTTCCTACCGATACCCATGTTTCTTCATCTCAGGAACCATCGGGTAATTTGGGTGGAACCGGAACTGTTTTTTCTTACGGTTTTTTATGGTTTCCTTTTTCAAAACCGTTTAAACCGTAAACCGAAAAAACCAAACCGTAACCGAATGGTTTTAGTTTTCATAAAACCGGAAAACCGAAGAAACCGAACCGTAAACCGGAATGCACAGCATACTGTTTCCGACTAGTTTCTGATTCGTTGAATTCGTATTAAATTTGATTAGGATGAAGAGAATGCTAAAGCTATATCACTATTCCCTGAAGTTGTTCGTTTGAGTGATGTTATTGAAGACGAAGAAAAACGTTTAGAGAGTCTAGTAAAAGGGATATTTGCTGGAAACATCTTTGATTTAGGTTCTGCACAGCTTGCCGAGGTTTTCTCTAAAGATGGGATGTCATTTTTAGCTAGCTCTCAAAACTTGGTTTCAAGACCATGGGTTATTGATGATTTAGATAGCTTTCAAGCTAGATGGGTCACGAATCCTTGGAAAAAGGCTGTGATTTTCGTCGATAACTCTGGTGCTGACATTATCTTGGGTATCTTACCGTTCGCTAGAGAGATGCTACGTAGAGGAATGCAGGTGCTTCTATGTCCTAGTGATTGTGTGATGTTCTTAGTGAAGTATAATCTAAACTGTTGTTGCTTTTGTTTGAAGGTGGTTCTTGCTGCTAATGAGCTTCCATCTATCAATGATGTCACTTATATAGAGCTTGCAGAGATCTTATCAAAGGTAAATAATGGAGTACTTTTGTTATTCTTGTCAATTACCAGTATTCTAAAACGCGTTAGGCGGTGAACCAATGCCTAGCGCCTAAACGTATACGCGGACGCCTAGACGGAATTAAGAGGATTTACAGTTTTTATAAATATATACGTATATATATATACATATTTGTAATATATAATATCATATGTTATATTTAAATAACCAATTAACTAATAAATGGTAATATAAATTCTAAAATATTAATAACACTTTTTTAAGTTGTTTTATCTTCTTTTGTAAAAAACAGAAACGAGTGTTTTGTTGGAAATTTAATCTTCATCAAAACAATTTTTTTAATTAAAGAAAATAAAAAATGTAAATCAATCAAAATTATGTCGTTTTGGAAAAAAAAATATGGACAACTATATAGTCCCGTGTGGTCTGGTTGTTTTGAAACCGCATAAGTAGCCGCACATAATAAAATTACTAAGTTTATTGACCTCCTAGCGCCTAGACGGGCGCCTAGAGCGTCTTCTAGAACACTGTCGCTTACAGATTAAAGACACTCAATTCGAACCTTAACTGAGTCCTAATTTTGTACCAGCTGAAAGATGAAAATGGACAATTGATGGGTGTTGATACCACAAATCTTCTGATTGCAAATTCAGGAAACGACTTACCGGTATGATATTACCAAACCTCTCATAAGTAAAATGGACCTCCTGTTTATCAAGAAGATCCTCTTTGTATACATGTTGCAGGTTATTGATCTTTCAAGAGTATCTCAAGAAGTTGCTTATCTTTCAACTGATGCAGACTTAGTCATCTTAGAAGGCATGGTAAGACCGATATTCGCGCAGTGAAGTAAAATGATATCTAGTCTTTAGAACTAACTCTTAAGATTGTTCTGGTTTAGGGACGTGGAATTGAGACAAATCTTTATGCTCAGTTCAAGTGTGATTCTCTCAAGATTGGAATGGTAATTTAATTTGAATAGAGATTCCTTATTAACTATTCGGTTTATTTGATTGTTCCTTTTGGTTTGTTATGGCAGGTGAAGCATCCAGAAGTAGCACAGTTTCTTGGAGGTCGTCTTTACGACTGTGTAATCAATTACAATGAAGTTCCGAGGTCTTAAATCACATTAAAATTATTTCTGAACCAAGCCAAATCAGTTTGTTTTCTATTGAAATCTGTTAGGCTTTGTAAGTTAGAAACACCCAAATCACTACTCTTCTTCATTCAGATGTAAGAATTGATAACTTCTTTCTGCATACTTCTTGATTGGTTCTTGTATGGTATTTGAATGTCACATACTTGACAACATGATCCTAATGAGTTTTGGAATAAAAACTGAATGTATTTTTAAATAAATCGAACGGTTTGAATTTTCTTTAGTTTGGATACAGTTGCCGAACCGAAACCCGAATGAATATCCAAAAAATCAAATGTATTTATATATATAGGTAGTTTTGATGGGTTAATTCGGATTTTGGTTGCATATTTTGGATTTTCGTTTAGGTTATTTTGATAATTTGAGTTTTAATTGATTTTTGAACCAAAATTACCCGGAAAATTTTGAACCGTGTATTCAAAATATAAGATTGAAAATCCATATTACCATAATAATCTGACCAAAAGCCAAAAAATCAAACCACAAAAATATTGGTTCCATGTCGGATTTTGGTAAAAAAAAGGAAACTCGAACTCGAATTGAAATTTACTCGGTTTTCATGTGGATCATATATAATCAAACCCAAAAAATTCGAAATCCAAATTACCCGAACCGAAACTCAATGTCCACTCCTAATTCTTTAACTTTGTTGAAGCTGGACAAGTATTTGGAGGACTATGCCCGTGTAATTTTAAAATCTCACATGCATCAATACAATATGATATTCTTAAATTTGAAAGAAAAGAAAAACATAGGATGCAACAACAGGCTGACAAGCTAAAGCCAGGCTTTCGACATCGTTCTCTGGAATATTTCATATTATCACGCGTTCGATATTCTCCTGTTTATGAATGAACAATATGACAGGATAAGTTCTTACTCATGTTTGCATATATGCTTAAACTCTTAAAAAAAAGTATCATTGATGTTTATTGAAAAAATATTTTAATGAATCTTTAAAACCGAGATTAAAAAAAAATCAATTCCAATAATGAAATTTCAAAATTGACAAACCAAAAAGTGAGATAATGACTGAACCGAACAGGGCCAAAGGCCACCACTGACAGAATCTAGCCATAATTTACCACGTATATGTGTATCATCTTATAATTACTTGACAAATATATTTATGTGCTATTTAACAGGGTTAATTTCATTTAATTATTGACAGTCAAATGAACTATTTAAAACCAAGAGCGACATAAAGGGAAATGAAATATTCAGTTTTTTTTAAAACAGTAACGGGTCTAGGCAATACTCACTTGTTTTGTCGCTTTGTAGCAAAGACGGTTGTCTCCTGATCAAACTTTGGTAATGCAAGATTTCTTGAGACGTGTTTGTGTTTCTCAATTGTCATAGATCTTTGCAGTCTTACGGTTGGAAAATTGATGAATACAACAAGAATTCAAGACTATCACTTGGTGGGTTGTGAATATTCAAACACTGATCCTTCAAACTAACATGAAACTTAGTAATATTTTAGTGTGATAGTTTTAATATATCAAGTTTTTGAACCAACTGTTTTCAATTGAACGAACTTCATGACAATTAGGAAGATTGTATCCAAATATAAATTTTATGGTTCTTTATAAATATTGTTTCTTTTCATAAACCGTTTAATTGTGTCTTCAACTTTTATCTTTGTTTTTCCATTTATTTCTCATACTTTTATAACCGTAACCAAAAAAATTATGTAGCCCCTCTGATAATTTATCAGTTAACGAGATATAATTTACACTAAAATCTTTAATATTGGAAAACATATCCAATAATGTATTGATTCTTGGTAGATAAAAACATTCTTCTATTTTATTAGTATTTCAATTTTATGTTATGGATTTAAATAATGTATTTATGCTACTAATAGTGATGCGTTTGGCTAAAAAGATATAACGATTTTTGAACCATTTTTGCACAATTCTTGGAATACATTTGAAAATATATAATTCATGAACAAGTTTTACATATAATTAATGAGATATTGGATGCCCTAATTAGACTATGTGAATCAATAATTTAATGATTTATTTTTCATTATTTTTTGTCATTATAATAATCAACTAGCGCATCTTAAAAAGTTTCCAAATAATATTTAAATTTTAATCACATCTAAGACTTTAGTGATGTTACTAGATTTAGATGAAATGTATATTTTATTATGGTCTCGTGTTTGGTTTTAGATAATTTTGATACTCCCTCCATTTTTTTAATTTTGACGTTTTAGAAAAAAATTGTTTCTAAAGATTGACTTTCTCAAATTGGCTATACATTCTCTTTTTCCCTTGGTTATTACACTTTGTCTCTCAAACTTCACATGTGTTTGTTTTTTTTACAATAATCTATACTATTAATGGAGAAGTACATGTTTTGAAGGATGTCAACATAATGAGGATATTTACAAATATTGCCATTGGGATAAAATTTAGAAAGAACAAAAAAAAAACTGGAGGGACATTATCGACCAAAATTTTCATTTTGACTTAATGGTCATGGGTT
>OVAV01002238.1:0-11530 GCA_900406375.1 Iberis amara
AAAACAAGGCTAAGAATATGCTAAAAACCTAGTATATCATAAGACAATGATGCTAAATTAATTTGAGGATTTCCATAAAATACTGTAAAAATAAATCTATGTTATAAAAATATCATACACCCATAATTTTTTTAATATGTTTTCCTTTTAAAATCTCACAAACATAAATATTGAATTTTAAAGATTTGAGTTTTAAATTTTTTAGATTTTGTTTCACAAAGTTGAATTTAGGATTTAGTTTGAAGGGATTATGGTATAGTTGTGGGGTTTGAAATTTAATTATTTAAAATTTGTTGTATTTTTGAGAAATAAAATTTGAGAAATAACTATTTTTATAATGACGAGAGTTAATAGCCCTTGTGGTAAGGCTTCCATGTCATTCCCAGCACAGACTGGGTTCGAACCCTTACCGGAGAAGGTAAGTAAAAGTTTCTACTAGTCACTAGACTGACGACAAAAAAAAAAACTATTTTTATAATAGTTTTGAAATAATTAAAAATGTATGATATTTCTGTAACTAAAACTTAAAAACTTGTATGAACTACTAAATTAATTTCTTGCGGTTTTATTTTGTGGAAGATAATAAAAGAAAAGCTGTAAATTTTAGTTGGCAAAACCAGAAAAGGAACGTCGTGAAGGAGTGTAAAAAGATTTTGCGAGGCCAGAAAAGAGAGATTAATTCCAATAAATCAAAACTATATTTAGTGAATTTACGTCATACATCATGTAGCGATACGATCCAAGCAGAACTCATACTCTTAGTTTTGTCTTGCACGTTTCCACTTGCTTAACTAAAATTTTTGTATGAGTTTAAATTTTTGTATGAGTTTACTACTCGGCACATGCACTCGTGATTCTTTTTTTTTTTGTTTGTTAAAGAACACTCGTGATTCTTTAGTCCAAATGGTTGTATATATAAAATAAAAAGTAGTATTTCAAGCGTTTTTCTAAATTTATATCATTTGAATAAAATAAAATAAGTATTTTAGAATCATTTTCTAACATATAATCATTTAGATTGATTGTAATATTTCGGTTTATAGATGAATGATGGTGCATGAAAAGATTTAAAAAATTAATTTGGTTATTTATATCACTAAAGTGTATTTAATTTTTCGGTTATTAACAGGAGCTTCTAATTCTGGTGTAAAGGGTTCATGGTTGTGGTTCGAATCCCAGCCACCGTCAATTAAAATAAGGTGAATTCTGGTGGTCCTTCTGAGTATCCTCAGCGATTGCGGACGCTTTGGGCCTAGTCGGAATCCTTCGGAGTTTCGGATACCAGGATCATAAATAAAAAAAAAATCTCAGTCATTAATAAGTCTAGAGAAACTTACCAGAAGATCATTTATAATATCAAACAAATATTTAAAACGTTTTGAAGAAATAACACACTCAACCGTCCGACAAGAACGAAATCTACAGCTCAAAAACACACAAGAGCCCATAGGCAAAAATAGTATGTGAATAAATAATTGAAATTATTCCACTAACAATATTTAGAAGATGATTCGCTATTTTGCAGAAAAAAGAAAAGCAATTTATGCCTCCTTTTTTGTATTCTATTTAATTTAATTATGCTTTACCTATAACTATTTCATTGATTCTCTTATTTGCTATCATTTGATCCTTATTATTTGCATCCAATAAAAACATTCACCACTCAAGTTCTAGCAGATTTCATAACGGTTTCACTCTCCTGCCAATATCAATAAATAAATGTCAGAGATTTTAGTGAGCTCAATTTTGTATCCACTATTTATGTGGATCCAAATCAAACCACACTAAAATTAGCACAAACCGCCAAATTTAAACAATGAAGGAATTTAAGAAGAAATTTGTTCTTCACTATTTTGCAGAAAAAATAGAAGAACAATTTGTGCCTCCACTTTTTTGTATTCTATTTGACTAGATAAGTATCCGTGCTACGCGCAGGTTTATCCAACCGAAATAATTTCTATTATATTTTAAATATGTTTTAGATTATCCTTCAAGTGTGAGTTTATTGTCTACCAAAATTACTATTAGTTTCATTTTTTTTCTCTTATCTTGTTAATATTTTATTTGTTATTAGTGTATAGGAATTGAACTTGGAATCTGACGTCAATATTTGAGAAATACCATACACTCTTTTGATGACTTATCTTTCAACTCATCAGACTAATATTCATCAGACTTATTTTCAAGTCATTAACTCCTTAGAATTCAAAGCTACAAAAAGACGATATTCAGTTCAAATAAGTTTGTAGCATTTATATTTTTATGTGGTTGTACAAAGGCAAGATTTATACAATCTCATGGAAAACAAAGTTTTTTTTCCCCAGGTTTTTAGTGTATTAAGACAAATTCTATATTAGCTAAGCACATTATAGAATCCATAGCATGTAGACAAAACTCTAAGATATCTATCTCTTATCCTTTCTCTACAAAAATAAATCTCTCTCATATGTCCAGAATCCATTGTGGTTATTCAATGAACTGGAAGCTATCTCAAAACTTGATTTCGTGTAGATATAACAACCAACAAAGTGAAGAGCCTTTTCTAACTGAAGAAGATTCTTGTGGGTATCTCCAACTTGAATTTCCTGCATTAACAACCCATAAATAAGCAACGCAATAGTAAGACTCTACATATGTAAGAGTACCACCATCCCCAAAACAATGACTTGCCTCAAAATTCTTTAGGGACTAAGCATTTGCCGAGAACCTCATGAGTAGGCAAAGGGTACTGAGCCGGTTTCTGTTAAAGAAATTATGAGAGAGCAATAAAGATCATGTCTTCTAAGAAAACATCTTATGGGAATCAACTGCCTCTAACATACTTTCTCTTTTTTCATTTTATCGTCAAAAGACAGATGCTTATGGTAATCAACTGTGAAGAAAAGAATATCATTTTATTTTTTAATGTTTTAACATATACAATTGATCCTCATATGAATATATAGGAGTCAAGAAGGCTAAATAATGGAAAGTAATATATACAAATATATGACAATATTTGATTCAAAAAAAAATATATTATATAGCCTAAATTGTAGATGTGTGCATCGGTCTTCTTGTTTACACTCCCCCTCAAGTTGGTATGTAGGGATCCTTCATACCTAACTTGCAGATAACTTCATGAAACAACTTGCTATTAATTCCTTTCGTTAGTATATCAGCAAGTTGGTCATTAGTTTTGACAAATGGAAAACAGATTATACCAGAATCTAACTTCTCTTTCATAAAGTTTCTATCAACTTCAAACACGTCGTCGTGTTGAACCGGATTATGAGCAATGCTGATTACAGTTTTGTTGTCACAAAACAACTTCATACTCTCGTCATGATTAAAACCAATTTCATTGAGAAGCTTTCTCAACCAAAAAAGTTCCCTTAGTCCTCTATTCATACCTCTAAACTCAGCTTCAGCATTAGATAATGCAACAACCTTCTTACTTCTCCAACTTACAAGGTTTCCTCCAACAAATGATAAATAACCTGCTGTTTATTTTCTATCATTATGGTCTCCTGCCCAATTTGCTTCTGTATAACCATGAATGTTCAGCTGCTGGTTTTTATTGAACATGATTCCTTTACTCGGAGATCCTTTTAGGTATCGTAATATTCTGTAAGTTGCATCCATGTGGTCTTCACTCGGGTTATGAATAAATTGACTGACTACACTCATAGCATAAGCAATATCCGGTCTTGTATTAGATAGATAGATGAGTTTTCCGACAAGCTTCTGATATCTTTTTCTATTAGTTGGGATCTTGTCTTCATAAATACCGAGTCTATGATTCTCAACAATCGGTGTTGCAGCCGGTTTACAATCTAGAAGACCTACTTCTTTGAGAATATCAAGAGTATATTTCTGTTGGGAAATAAAATTCCTTGCTTTGACTGTGCAACTTCGATGCCTATAAAGTTTTTTTTTTTTGTCGTCAATTATATTATATATTAGAATAGAAAATACAACCCACCAGGAGGTACAGTTAATCCCACTACGAGGAAGATAAAGACCCACAAGGGGTAGATGACCTCACATACGAGGTAATAAGAAACTCCTAAAAGGATAAGAATTCCTAGAAGGATAAGAACTCCCAGAAAGGGAGAACATAGTCTAGAAAAATCTAGACTACTAAACATATTGATATCTTTGAAATCCCTGTTTATACCAAAACAGGCGATCCGAGCAGGAAACTTATCCCTAAGAAGGTGTAATCCTAAATCTAATACAAATATAATGACGACACAAAAAGCCAAAGGACAATTATTTAGATTACAAGTCCAAATCCACCAAAAGAGAAGATGGGCCTTAGGCAAAATTGATATGGACCTCCATTGGAAAATAGAACCGCCCATGTCAAAGCCCATTTGGAAAGTTGCTGCCCTAGCTTGCCAAAGATTCCCGCCGCCAGACCTTAGCGCTTCCTTAACCCCATCGCCGGAAAAGCCAGCCTTCCACCAGTCTTCACCACCGAGAAGCAGAAGAGAACCCATCAAGCTAGAGAAACTTGTCCAAAGAGGAGCTGGCCACCAAAACGTAATCCACCATCGCCGACCTCCGTGGTCCGAGATCCTTTGATGAAATAAGAGTCGGGAATCACCACCGGAATCTTATCGCCAACACCCCGGGAACTGCATGCATCCAAAAAGGCGACCAAATCGCCGGAAAGAGGACCTGCAAAAGATGAAAGATTCGTGAAGAGCAAAATGGTCGATGGATGATGTAGCAGCGGAGGGGAGACAGGAACCACGGCAGTAGAAGCACCGTCGCCGACTCAACAAAAGAAAAAAGAAAAACCGGAGCCAGAAGATCGGAGGTGAAGCAAGCCGAGAAGAAGAGACGAAAACTAGAAGAAAAAAAAAGAGAAAGAGCCGCTGAGTGTCGGCAAAGGAGCCGGACGCCAGCGGCGGCGACGGAAGGACGGTAAGAAGATCAGTCGGAAGAGAGAGAACGCTAGAGAGAGCAGAAAAATGAACTCAGGACTAAGTAAAGGAGATGCCTAGAAAGTATTTTAAGCCTCCTAAACTCTTCAGCTCAAAATCTTCACTAAGAGCTTGTTGTAGTCTTTTAATTTCTTCCAAGTCATCTCCTGTTATAATCATATCGTCAACGTAGTAAAGCAATTACCTTGTTTTCTTGGATCTTTAAGAATAAAGTGTGATCTGAATCGCTTTGCTTGTATCCATATTTCTTAATCGTTGAAGAGAATTTTTGAAACCATGCACGTGGAGATTGCTTGAGTCCGTATAATACTTTCTTTAGCTTGCATACCATCTTTGTCTCATATCCCGTTGAATATCCAGAGGTACATCCATATACAGCTCTTCTTCGAGTTCTCCGTGAAGAAAGGCGTTCTTCATGTCATATTGATGTAGAGGCCAATCTAGATTAGCCGCCAACGAGATTAAGACTCTGACTGTGGTAAGATTTTCTACCGGAGAAAACGTTTCTTCATAGTCAATCCCGTAAGATTGTGTGTATCCTTTTGCCACCAAACGTGCCTTGTATCTCTTGATTGATCCATCATCATTGTGTTTAATCGTGAAACCCATCTACACCCGACTGTTTTCTTTCCCTGTGGTAAGATACACACATCCCATGTATCACTTTACAACATGGATTTCATCTATTCATGAAATGCGATTTTCAATTCTTCAATTTCCAAAGGTTCATTTATATTCTTTGGTACTCCCTCCGTTTCATTTTAGTTGTCGTTCTGGAGAAAAATTTTCGTTTTCAAAATATTTGTCGTTTTAGGTTTTCAATGCAGAAATTAAATGAATTTGACTTTTTTAACCAATAGAATAATTGTAGGAGTTTTTTCTATTGGTTGATTTAGAATATTTAATGATGTTTTTATAGAAAATAGAGTTTTCTTAATCTGTGTGCAAAACTCTAAAACGACAAGTAATTCGAAACGGAGGGAGTATGTGATTAGATGACAATACCTCTTGAAATCGTTTAATATTCTCTACATTTGGAGACACTGATGCGAAATTTGCAATTAGATACTTGCCTTTCTTGATTGTGAAGTCAAGTAAATACTTTGATGGTGCTTTGCATATGTTGCTCCTGTAAGGTAAAACATATTGTTCATTAGAAGTGTTTTAATATTGTTATTTAACCCACTTACCTCTGGATGTGTGTCAGCCACACAATCATTTGAGAAATCATTGTTGACTACGATGTCAACAATCTCTTGGTCTTGATCTAAACTCTTAAACGTGTCATTATAACGATTATTTTCTGAAATTGTAGCTTCGTCTATAAGTGTATCAGTTGGTAAATTCTCTGAAGTATTGTGGTCAATGCTTTCTAACGTGTTGGTCTGGAGTGTGTTGATTTGAATTGCTTCGTCTTGATATGTGTCTTCTACCGGGGCCAACGTTGGGTTCGTTATTACTGGATTTTGGGCTTCTTCATCAACACTTGATTTACCAAAACTCAGCTAGTTCATCATCTCTCCACTTGATTTTTTTTCATGGCATGGAGCTTGAGATGCGTAAAACATCTCAAATTTCAGAAAAGTAGCATCCATCGTAGTATACGTTTGTCGCGTTGTGGGATCAAAGCATCGATAGCCTTTTTGTGTAAAGCCATAACCTATAAAAAACAACGAATAACACAAGGGTCTAATTTGGTTCTTTGATGCTTGTGAAGGTGTACATACACCACACAACCAAAGACTTTAGGCGAAAGCAATAAAACAGATGGTAGAGTATGAAATTCAGAAAGTTTTGATAGTGGAGATTTGAAAGATAATACCTGTGATGGCATCCTATTTATAAGATAGGCTGATGTTGTTATGGCGTCCGTCCAGTGACACGATGAGACATTTGAACCTATAAGAAGAGATCAAGCTGTCTCAAGTAGATGTCTATTTTGTTGCGGTGTATAAGAACACGAAAGTCTCATGAATGATACCAGATGTAATGCAGAATTCTCTAAAATCTTTATTTATGAACTTAGTTCCATTATCATATCGAAAACCTTGATCTTCTTTGAGTATTGTGTCTATATCATCTCATGGAAAGCTTTAAACATGATAAAAGTTCCATATTTATTTTTAAGCAAATATAACCATGTGAAACGAGTGGAATCGTTAACAAAAATAAGAAAATATTTGTGTCCATGTAAGCTAGGATAAGGAGAAGGACTCCAAATGTCAGAATGAACCAAATCAAATGGTAAACGTGCTTTATTATGATTTAAAGGAAAACTAGAGCGATGATGTTTAGCTAGAATACATATGTTGCATTTAAACTCTTCCATAGAAATATCCTTGCATAAACTTGAAAATAAATAATTCATATAACTAAATGGCGGATGACCTAATTGCATATACCATAACAAAAGTTGATTCGTTGATGCTCCTTGAACAATACTAACGTGACCATCCTAAGCATTATCAAGATAGTAGAGTTCGTCTTTTTCAATATCACGCCCAATTATTTCCCTGGTAGGAATATTTTGTAGAAGACAAAAATTAGGATGCATAGTTGCAAAACAGTTAAGCTCTTTTGTAAGTTGGCTTATCGAAAGTAGTTTATGACGTAACGAGGGAACAAACAATGTGTTAGATAATTTTAAGTTTGGAGAGACAACTACTGTCTCGGTTGCTGTAAAAGGAAACAAAATCCTATTAGCATTAGAAATAAATTTTCAATTTGGCTGGGTAAAATCAGAAAGGTCATCAAATTTAAAGGTCATACGATCAATAGCTCCAAATCTAAAATCCATTTGTTATTTTCTTTGTTCTCACTACTAGAGATGTGGAGATTCTCATCGAAAGAGTTTTGATGACTTGGCAAAGTAAAAGAAACGATGCTACCTGGGTTGTTGCTCTCATCATTTTGAGATGGTGACTTATGAAGTCCACTTAAAGTTAGTGAATGATTCATTTGATCTCCACCTTTCTCGTTAATTATCACAACCATTATACCATTAGATGGCATCCCATTAGATCTTTTTAGTGTTTGTTTAACTCCACTTTCTCCACCTTTCTTGCTTGAAATTTAGCCCACCATTCTAGGTATCCTTTGTGTATTTACTCCGTCCATAATGGCTACATTTAACACTTTATGGTCTAGTTTGTTGGGATTATAGCGAGATGTGATAAGTTACATATCATGAGAAGAATTTGCAGATTTATGGTGAGTGCCTTTTGCAACCATCACCAAACTTGGATATTATTCATTCTTCCCTCCTCCTATCATAACAGCTTGTCGTGTAGTCTCACGTCGAACCTTGGCAAATGCTTCTTCTATTGTTGGGAAAGGAACACTTCTCAGAACATCACTTCGAATAGAATCTAGAGTGTCATATAGATGTGTTGAATATCAACGGGATATTCCATAAGGTTTAGACGGCGGAAATCGATTTCACGCCACGGTCCCTATGGTGATGTATAGAATTTTTCGACACTTCCTCCTCCTTGTTTTAATTTTAAGACTCGCCGACCAAGTTCATAGATTTGGGAAGTATCATTTCCATCTGAGTAAATGTTAGCAAGTTAATCCCATACCTCTTTTGCTTTTAGGAATCTGATGTAATTTCCAATAAGAGAAGGATCCATGGAGGTGATTATCCATCCTTTCACAATCGAATTCTCCGTACGCCATACTCGGTAAAGTGGATCGGTAGTCGGAGGAGGTGGTAGTTCTCCGTTGATATATCCCAATTTGTCTTTGCCTGAGATAAACATCTCGACAACTTGGGACCATAGAGCATAAATACTCCCGTCAAGTTTGATTCCAATAGAGAAACCTCTAGATTCAGAAGAGATATGGGTTAAAGATGCCTTTTGGATGACATCATCCATTTTCGTTGTAAAATCAGACATAAGAGTCAAAGATTGAGAATCAGAGAAATTTTTAGGGTTGTCATCTGTGGCTTCCATAGTATTTTAATCAGTAACAAGATTGTCCTTGCTCTGATACCATGAAGAAAATTGTGATTTTAGAAGCGTATGACTTTTTTGGGTTTTAAATTTCTCTAATGTATTTTTTTCTTTTTTCTTTTGTCACTTTAAATTTTGTATTAAAAAAATGGTCATTATATAGTAGTAGAGTTGAGATGGGATAATACAATTTTAGTTCGATGTGGGATGGGATAATACAATTTTAGCTCTGATACCAGTAGATTGTTTGGATTTCCGAGAGAGATTATTAACCACCTTCGGACGACTTTGAAGATTGTTATTAGCCACCAAACGTAGATTTCTGTTTTTCTGGGGTAGACTTGACTTCGGTGGTTTGATAATGGTTTTATCTTTTGATATGTCTGCCGAAGTAGTAACAAAAATTTGCTCTCTTCCCTGTGCCAGTAACTGCTCATAAGTAAAAAGATGTTGCGCTGAAAATCGGTAACAAGGTAACTATCAAATTCTAAAATATGTTTTATCGTCATGACGCCAATTTTCAAATAAGGATGAGAAAGAAGAATATGGTAAGAAACTTATGGCAGAAACAAACCTTTGAAATTAGGATCACGCTGATCATATTCTCCAAATACTTAACTAAAATGTGTGATCATAATTTTAACACTAATATAACCGTGTGATAATAAAGGAAAATTTATTTTTTATTATGAATTGTGCGAAAAGAGATGCATAAGTGAAACCATTGTCATTAACGTCATAAACATATTCATGCATCTAAATGTAAATGAATAACCCTGAAAAATAACATAAACTAATTAATCTACGTGTATATATAAACTGATCACATCGTGAAAAATTGGGGTCAAACAAAAGAACAAGACTCATTCCAAATCAATCCATAAATACCACAAATACATTTTTTTTTGTTTCTTCACGTACATTTTTTGTACAAATTGTTTCACTTGATTAGCCATACTTATGTCAAAATAATGTAATAAAAATACATTTTCGTGATTCTCTGCAAAATTATCGATTTGCTCTTCTCCCTAGTCTACAACATTTGTTTTCTTTGAGTTTTAACTTTACATATATATTTGTAAAAATATCATCGTAAGAACTCAGCCTACAAGAAATCAAATACAAAATTATTTTTCTTGTAAATTAATGAAATGGTTATTTTATATATGTAGATATGTTTGTATATGATATTATATGGTTAATGAAATGGTTATTTTATATAATGAAATGGTTATTTTATATATGTAGATATGTTTGTATATGTTTGTATATGTAGATATCATCGTAAGAACTCAGCCTACAACATAGTTCGTTGAATATTTGGTTTTCGCTTTGTAATAATGATTTGTGTTTAGAAATCTAGTATGTTTATATATATATATATATATACATGATATATATGATGTTTATNTAAGAGCTGACACCACTTAATTAAAAAAAAATTGTTTTATTATTAAATATAATATTACAGTGGCAGAAGCAATAGTTAAGTAATGGAGTTAGAGCTGACCCATTTAATTAAAGAAACTTTTTTTAAAAATATAATATTACATTTTTATATATTGATATTTTCACTCCAATTAAAAATATATATTAGTTTAAGTTTAGTTTTTCTTATATTAGAATTGGGCTTTTTGTGTTAAACACAATTAAAATAAAATAACTAATAAGTTATATAAGAAAAATATAATAAACCCAATTAAACCCAATTAGTTTGTCTTATATTAGAATTTGGTTGTTTAATTTTTCATTGATTGTCTTGTTTGCCACACATAAAAAAAAATATATATATTTGAAGATGTAACAAATGAAATGGTGATAAAAAAAGCTTTCAAGCTATGAATGCACGTAGAATTTATTTATAAATGTATTATTTTTCTAAAGTTATAAACAATATTTCTTTAGTCTATTTTTTTACCCCCAGCCAAAAAGAATTCGAACTCCGCCACTGTGTATAGACGATCAAGTGAAAAAATCATGGTTCGTTGATTTTTTATTTATTTTGTGTTGAGGATAATTAATGATATATGTATATGTGAGAGAAACCTAGTTCATTTAATCTTTTGTTATATTTTTGTGTTAATTAATTATTTGCACGCTTATATATTATACTACTATATCATAGGCAGTTGTAGCAATTTCAGGAGACTTGAAACTCTTTAACTAAATGCGGTTCTTGGTCCCTGGTTCACGGATTTGAGACACCTATTTGTCCCGTTTTCTCTTCTGGACACCTCTATAGACAAATGGTATAACAACTTGACCATCATTTCGCAAACTCGCACTCTCATTTGAATTAGTAAAACCAACCATAAACACACACACAATTTAAAGTTTTTTCTCAAAGGTTTGCTTTTTTTTGTATTTTGTCTGGTTGGATTAGAATGGTGGAATGTTAGCAATCACTTGCAGCTATTTATAGGTGTGGATTATTACGTTAACATGAGACAAAATCATATAAAAGTATTATAATACTATAGCTGCCAAAATTGTAGCTTCGAGGAAGCTTGAGCAAATTTAAAAATTGAGCAAATTCTAGAAGAAAATGTTCATCTACTATCTTGTAGAGGAAGAGGAACAAAAATATTCCTTAACTCTCTTTTTCCACTTAATTATGTTCCACCAATAATTATTCCACTA
>OVAV01002241.1:0-11528 GCA_900406375.1 Iberis amara
TAACCAAAACCGAACCGAAACCAGTGGATAGTATAATTGAATTCCATTTGGTTATGTTAGAGTATTCAAACCCGAACCGAAATCGAACTTTCGGTGTGGTTATGGTCAATTATTCGGTTAACAGTTTTTATGCCCAACCCTACATGTAGCTGTGGGGGATTAGCTTCATAATTAGAGGACTATCCTGAATAGGAACAAACTAATTCATTTCTTAATGGTTTAGATTCATTGATATTTGGAACAATGCGTATTGTACGTGAAGAAATACAATAAATGGTGGTGCATAACAAAGATTCTAAGCCATGCAGTTGCATTTATGGCTCATGTGGGCAATCGTACGCGTAACATAATTCCAAAAACGTGTGAAGGACGTGACATCCATTGTGGCAAATATGGTCACATCCACATTGATTTTTTTAGCTCAAAGGTTTTCCTGACTGGTGGGGAGAATGTGGACGTTATTTTGGTGATCGAGTTAGGAATGGTTCAAGAGAATGATATAGACGAAGTGGTGGAGCTATAGTGAAAAGAAGAAGAGGAAATTATGGATGAGTGAATGCATTACAAGTACTATAATCTACTACTATACAAGCTAATGTCACTGCAGAAATACCAATGGTGCACACAAACGACCAGACTTCAAATGTAAAAGGGGTGTGACATTCCGCACAAGTGATAGAGAATGAGCTCAACCTACTCGTCTCCAAAATTATGTTATTTATACAACATGATATTCAAAATGCCTTCTCCCATTCTCCACCACTCCATCATGTCAAGCATATTCGGCACAAGGTATTTTTCTATATCCTGTATCAAACTACATCAGATGTGATAAATTATCATATAAGTAGAAAGTGGTTCTTGATGTAGTTACTATGAGTTACAACCCAAAGTCATATGTTGAGGCTATGAAGGATGAAAGGTGGCGAAATGAAATGAAAGGTGAAGTAACCGCTTTGAAAGCGAGTAATATTTGGCCTATCACATATTTATCACCGACTAAACAAGAAATTGGGTGTCGTTGGGTTTTTTGTATCAAATATCAATATAATGGTGATATTAAGCGGTATAAAGCGTGATTGGTCGCATTGGGGAATTGTCAAGAAGAAGGCTTAGATTTTGCATAAAAATTTGCTCTGATAGTGAAGATGACAACAATGTGCATATTTATCAAAGTTGTGGCTGCTAAATAATGAGAATGTGCATCAAATGGATGTGGTTAATGTATTTTTGCACGACGATTGAGATAAAAAAATCTGTATGAAACTACCTTTTTTAATTAAAAGACAAGAACAAAGTATGTAAACTCAATAAGTCGTTGTATGGCTTATGCTAGTCGCCTTGCTGATGGTTCTCAAAAATAAGTTTGCCATTGAAAGGTTATGGCTTTCGACAACAATAATTTAATAATTCTTTGTTCACTATGGTTTGAGAGAACATGTTATTTTATGTTCTCATCTGTGTAGACGATATGGTGATAGGTGGTAGTGATCCACCAGCTATTACAAATTTTAAGGGCTATCTTTAGGAAATGTTTCAAAATGAAGGATTTAGGTCACTTGAAACACTTCCTTCCCATCGAAGTATCTCGTTCTCCGAGATATATATATCACAATGCAAATATGTATTAGATATTATTTCTTAATGTGGTTTATTGGTAGTCGATCTGTCGCTACCCATGTGGAAAAAACCATAAGTTACAAACGGATAAAGATAATTATGGTGATCCAAAAGCTTATTAGAGGTTGGTGGGTCTCTTAGTTTATCTCATGTATACATGCACTAAGCTTTCCTGCTATCCATATCTTGGCGCAGTCTATGCAATAACCACGGATCAAACATTCGGAGGCTACAAAACACCTAGTTTATTATCTTAAGTGTTGTATGGGAATAGAGTTTTTACTAAGTGCCACTATGGATTTCCGTCTATCAGAACGTTACAATTTAAATGGGGCAGCTTGCCCTCTTACATGATGATCTATATATGGTTATGTGGTCATGTTGGGCGATTCATCTATCGTATGGAAGACGAATAAACAACCAAGTCTCATGTTCTACTGTTGAAACGGAATATCATTTGATGGAATTAATTTTACAAGAGATGAAATAAAACAAGCGGATACGAACGTGTTTCGTCTCGATCATAAGGAATCAATGCAATTGTACTGCGACAATCAGGTTGCATTGCACATTGCTAAAAAAACTGGTATTTCATGAACGGACAAAACATCTTGAGATTGATTATCATTTTGTACGAGGCTCGGTAATGGATGGTTATCTTGTTACGTCTTATAGTTGAACAACATAACAGAGGAAGCACTCAGATCTAAAAGCTTGGGTTATCTACGCGGTAAGTTGGGTATTCGAGATCTTCATGTTCTAACTTGAGGTGGAATATTAAGAATACTTATGTAAATATGTTATATTTCATATATCCATATATGTCAACTATGAGATAATATGTTTAGATGATCTTTGCATATATATTTCATTATCACGGTCAATAGAAATCAACCCATCAAATGAGGTTAATTATGATTTTAATTTGCGTCCATGATACCGTAAACTACATTAGATGAAACGGTAGAATTGATAGCGACATTCTAGTCTTTATAGAAATTCATTGTTGTCTATCGCAATTTATTTGTTTTCTTCTGCCAAACTGTTTTATTATCTACATATATCTCTATCACTGTTATAAGTATCCAAACATGAATTTTTTCTACATATCGCTACAACAAAGACATCAAAATAAAATAAAAAAGTAGTTATGATTAAGAAAAGGATATATGTGATAGAAAATATAACAATAGTCGAAAGTGATTGTTGGCGTTATCTGTGATGATTTTCATAGTCGTCAATATATGAAGCGCCACATTTGTCTATAACAAAATATGTGATTACTTTGCTAAGTGAAACTTTATGTACTGCTCCATTAATGTTATTTTGTTTTACTATTTACTGTAACTGCTATTGTTCTTTTCAATTACAGTTGTTGTTGAAGCGTTTTTTTCTTTACAATTATAACACTTAATTTATTATAGAAGATCATCATTCACAACAAATCATAAAACTAAGGAAAATCAAAAAATATAAATCATTCGTGTAAATTGGATAAAGCTTTTTCGCAAGAATAACGATTTGTGGCTCTTGGTTGAAAATGAAATTGTATTATTTTAAAGTTTGGTATCCGAGACGGTATCATGCTAATTTAATGTGAGAGACGAAGATTCATCCATGTGATGAGAGTTGTAATGTTAACATTATCATCTACTAATAAAACATTGATGTAGCTTAGTGTGATTGCCGCTTGGACAGTCCAAATGAGCACCGTAAGTTTAGCCTGCTCTTTAGTATGGCCATGTTCTTTTACCTGTCGCTAGCGACAGCGACAGCGATAGCGATCAGCGATACCTTATGTTGTTCATTTTGCAGTTGATGCGACAGCGACAGCGACCAGCGACACTTCTGTTGTTCGTTTCGCAGTCGCTGAGACAGCGACAGGCTGTCGCTGCGATATGTCGTTGTGTTGTTCGTTTGGCTGTCGCTGCGACTAGTTCTAGACATTTGATTTTGGTTCGGTTAAAACAGTTTTCGGTTTTTTCGGGTTAGGAAATATAAAAACCGTTCGGATATTTAATCTAAATCGAATCAGTTCGATTTGAAAATAATTGCAAAAAAAATGGAAACGCATGTTCCCGCAAAAAAACGCGAAAACCCGTTTTCCAGATAAAACGCGGAAGCGTTTTCCGGTAAAAAACGCGGAAACACGTTTTCCCGCAAAAAACGCGAAAACGCGTTTTCCCGCCAAAAATGCGGAAACACGTTTTCCCTCAAAATTCCCGCAAAAAACGCAGAAACGTGTTTTCCCGTAAAAAACGCGGAAACGCGTTTTCCCAGCAAAAAACGCGGAAACACGTTTTCCCGCCAAAAAACGCGGAGACACATTTTCTCCCAAAAAACGCGGAAACACGTTTTCCCGCAAAAAAAACACAGAATCGCGTTTTCTCGCAGAAACGCGGAATCTCGTTTTCTCGCAAAAACGCGGAATCGCGTTTTCTCGCAAAAAAATACGGAAACGCGTTTTCTCGCAAAAAAATGCAAAAAAGCGTTTTCCCGCAAAAAAAAACTCATTTTGTTTTATTTAATAAATTTATTTATATATTTTTGGAATTTATTTGAGTTTATTATGATTTTTTATTTAAGTTTAATAATTTATTTTATTTTTTTAATAGGTGTCGCTGCGANTGTCGCTGCGACCAGTCGCTGTTCGTTTTGCTGTCGCATCGGTTGGTCGCAGCGACCGGAGCGACCAGTCGCTGAAAAAACCAGCGACCGAAAATCGCTGTCGCAGTCGCCGGTTTGAGTTGTTGGTCGCTGTCGCTGGTCGCAGCGACTGACAAACGAACAACGACCTGTCGCTGGTTTTAGTCGCTGGTCGTTGTCACTGTCGCTAGTGACAGACAAACGAACAAAAACCTATCGCTGTCGCCAGTCGCTGTCGCTAGCGACAGGTAAACGAACAGGCCCTATGTCGTTTTAGATAGCATCTTATTTCACATCGTAGAAATTCACCTTTATAAATATGAAAAATCCATCCCAAACCAGATGGTTGACTTGATGGATTGGTAACGACTGCTAATGTTGACTTTTACTGTAGACTTTTGGCTGCAGAGATTTTGGCTGTAACGACTGTGACTTTTTTTAAATGATAATAAAGTCTGATTGGTAACCAAAATTGTAAAAGTTTTAGTTGTTACTTTTGATAAATAAAAAATATTTGCTAAAATAATATTATATGTCATATTTATAATTATGTAATGATAAAACATAAGTTTACACACTATTATTTTTTCATGTATGCTCAAAATTATTAACTCTTTTTATTGATTTCAAAATTTAGAATTATATATAATTTATTCAAGGAAAAATTCATAAAAACTATTGAACATAATTCAAATTATTCACTAAATAAAATATTTAGCGCCGAGTAACCCACATAGCGTTAGCAATTTTGTCACAGACACCTTCCATATATTGTCTTGAAGTAACATTTGCTTCCACCGCATTTGACGAGTTTTCTTCATTTGGATCATTTTCGTTTACTTGCACATATTCTTCTTGAAAATCAAGATCCTCGATGTTTGATTTACGAATAAAATTATGGAGGGCCATTGTTGCTACCACAATTTTTTCGCATTGTAGAAATTTGATATCTCGCTTCATTTTTCATAACTCGCCATTTCCCTTTCCAAAGTCCAAAAGTCCAAAAGTTCTCTCTTTATCTTTCATAACTCGCCATTTCATCTTTCATGAACTTGATGGTGGTGGGTGGAAATGGTCTTGATGGGTATGTGCCAACGCAAGACAATATGACTGATACACAAACTGAAGAAGATTAATCTGACTTAGGAGATGACCATGAATCAAATTTTCATGGATATCCAAGTACCGAAGTTCTCACACAAACAGATAAAATTCATTTAACTGCTAATGTTAGACGAAAACGTAAAGGATCAACCATTAATGAAAATTTTGAAATTTCAATGGCATATGATAGAAGATCAGAGACCATTCGAGTTGCTGGCGAAGCCATGGGATCAGACAAGGAAAGAGTTGTACGTCATGTACACCAGGTTTTTAATATTGAATATAATTCGACTTTCTATTGGAATATTATATCCTTGATAGAAAATAATGAATCAGCCAGAAAAATGGTTTTGGGATTGTCAAACGATGAACATCTCATTAATTATCTACAACGAGCAATCGAAATGTAGAGAGGACCGACTTCTTTTTCAGATTATAGTTTTATTTAGTTATGTTAGAAATTTTATTTATTAGAATAAATTTTATTATCTTTTAATATATTTTTAATAAGTGGGATTATTTTATGTTATATTTAATTTTTTATTTTAGAATTTTTTATTTTTTATTTATAATTTATTCATTAATATGATATAATTATAAGAGAAAGTTAATAATTTATAAATAGATCTTTAAATAATGAAAATAAAATGAGGATTATTTTTGAATTATTTTCTGTTTTATTGAACTATAATTTGGTGAAAAGAAGAAAAAAATATTTAATTGTTTAAAGTTAAAAAAATTAAAGTTTACCCAAAATTAGCCATTGATGACTTTTAAAAAGAAAGAAAAAAAATTAGCTTTTATGACTTTTACTGCGAAAAAACCATTTACCAATCACCATGTTGTCTTACTATAACCGTAGTTACATCTGATCCAAAATTAAAAGGTGGTGGTGATCTGAGTTATGAAAAGTAACCAATATTTTCCTAAAAATATGACTTATAACCGTTTGTAGACTAATTTCCTCTTAGCAAAATATTTTCTTTTGCCATTTCTATTCTTCCGAGAGTTATCTCATCAAACAATACCAGCCGATTTCATATTTTAAAACTCGGGTTTCGAGATTCGTTGAATATGCCCTACTACTAAATACATGTAGTAATTAATCAAACTTTAAAGCCTAGTACTAGAAATAACAAATACAGTGTGTGATAGTATAATTAGCCTTTTTATTGAAACACGAAACAATTGCTTTTGAGGGAACATCGCAAGATCGAGAGGCTACAACTTTCCCATTTAGCGACGAACAGTTTTACATTTTCTTTTTTCACCTGAAGAAAAAAAACTATCTTAAAGAACAAAAGCTGCAAATTTTCTTTTCTTTAATCGATTAAATCTCTCTCTCACTCGGACATTGATCGGATCGGATCGGATCGGATCTAGAAAAACTCGTCAAAGAAAAGATCGACTTCAAAAGCTGGGTTTTCACTTCACTCTTCCCACATTGAGAAATAGTTTCTTCAAGGCAACGGCTGATTTGTCTATGTTCAGGTTTATTTTCTTTCTTTCTTTTTCTTCTTCGTTTTCTTTCTCCGTTTTTTTTTTTTTTCAAATTTTCTGGGAATTGGAAGATTTCGCGGGAAACCTTTTCTTTCTCTCTACATTTTCTTGGCTGTTACTTAGAATTAGTCATTGATTGGGCTTAAGCAACCCTTGTCACTGAGTAATCGATACTGTAATCTTTGCGGGATTTTCTTTATCTGAATATTCAAATCGAGATTTCACTTTTTACTTCCTCTTTCTTCGGTTTTGAAGTTAACAGAATCATCTTTCTTTCAGGAACTGTGTCGAACACCTTCAATGGACTCATCAATCGATTGCGTTGGTTCTTCATCTTCCAAAACCAGAAATCCTCAAGCTAAATATAAAGGTTTAGTTAAATCTTTTTCGATCGAGTCCAGAGACGGAAGAGCACAACCGCCATTGAAGAAAACTTCCCCTGAAGTTTTAGAATGTTCTGAGTCATCATCTCAAACACCATTCTCTATTATACCGATGAAGAAACAATCGGATCCGAGGTTTTACCCTAGTCCAACGAACACTTTCTACACAGCACCACTCTACACCAACACAGATGTCAGCGAACGCGCAAGCACTAGCACAATCGGCGTAGGAGGAATCGATCTGGAGAAGACAGGAATAATGACGTACAGAGGAAGCACGGGGAGTGATGTAAGCGACGAGAGCACCTCGAGCGGTTTGAGCCACACTGCTTACAAGCCACATAGAGCTAATAACGACAAGCGATGGGTCGCGATTCAGGAGGTTCGGTCTCGGATCGGATCGTCTCTGGAGGCTAAAGATTTCAAGCTGATGAAACGACTCGGAGGAGGTGATATTGGGAACGTCTACTTAGCGGAGTTGATCGGTACAGGAGCGAGTTTCGCCGTCAAAGTTATGGAGAAAGCAACGATTGCAGCGAGGAAGAAGCTTGTTAGGGCTCAAACGGAGAGAGAGATACTTCAATCGTTAGACCATCCGTTCTTGCCTACACTTTATTCGCATTTCGAGACAGAGAACCATTCGTGTCTAGTTATGGAGTTTTGTCCCGGCGGTGACTTACATTCTCTCCGCCAAAAACAGCCCGGAAAATACTTTCCTGAACACGCTGCTAGGTAACGCAAATTTTAGGTTAATTTCAGTTAAATTTTGGTTCATTCCGATTCGGTTTAATTTTAATAGTATAAAAGAAAATTGTTACCGAAACCAAACCAAAAATCGAACTAAATTAATAAATTTGCTGAATTGAATCTCGAATTAACTAAATTAAGAAAATCTTAGTTTTTTTATTTTGTAGATTTTATGTTGCTGAAGTTCTTCTTGCTATGGAGTATCTACACATGCTTGGGATCATTTACAGAGACTTGAAGCCTGAGAATGTTTTAGTTCGTGAAGATGGCCACATAATGCTTTCAGATTTCGACCTCTCTTTGAGATGTGCAGTGTCTCCAACATTGGTCCGGTTTGCAGCCACCACGACGCTTGACTCCAAAAGCTCGAGCTACTGCATCCAGCCTACTTGTGTAGACCAAACAAGCTGTGTTATTCAGCCAGATTGTATCCAACCCGTGTGTTTTACTCCTCGGTTCTTGTCGAAGAGCAAGAACAAGAAAAAACAGAATGACACCACACGCCAAGCCAGACCACTTCCTGAGCTGATGGCTGAACCGACTAGTGCTCGGTCAATGTCGTTTGTTGGGACACACGAGTACTTAGCACCAGAGATTATCAAAGGAGAAGGTCACGGAAGCGCAGTTGACTGGTGGACTTTCGGTATTTTCCTCTACGAGCTTCTATTCGGGAAAACACCGTTTAGAGGAGAAGGTAATCGAGCGACACTGTTTAATGTAGTTGGACAGCCTTTGCGGTTTCCGGATCACCCGAGTGTGAGCTTTGCAGCTAGAGATTTGATCAGAGGATTGCTAGTGAAAGAGCCTCAACATCGGTTAGCTTATAGGAGAGGAGCCACAGAGATTAAGCAGCATCCCTTTTTCCAAAGCGTGAATTGGGCTCTGATTAGATGCACTAGTCCACCTCAGATTCCCCAGCCCGTTAAAGCCATGGACCATGGTCATGGTCATGGTCATGGTCATGGTCATAGCAGTCATGGATATGGTAGTAGTCATAATAAGCCACCTACTGTTGATATGAAGCCTTCTGGTAATTATTTGGAAATTGATTTCTTCTGATTTCTTTGGTTTTTTCCCTCTCAACTCGGTTCCAAGATTCTCCAGGCGTAATATGACTCTGCTTTTGGGATTTGACCAGATTTTTGTGCTGATATGTTTTTTCTTACCTTTGAGATTTGGTTGTTGTTGTTATGAGGGTTGTACCTAAGTTTTCCAATACATATAATCCAAAACAAGTCTCCTTTATTGCAACTATGGAAATGTAAATTTTAACATCATTGGATGCTTTTTCTAACCGGAAATAGATTAGGATTGCTACGAGTGTTAGATCCACGTCAGCTAAAGATCTAACCAGTACAAAACTGCATACTATAGATTTTTTTGATATCATAAAGTTGCCCGAATAAAAAAAACAAAAATGAAGTTATGATATTATTTGCTAGGTTCCAAAAGCTTAAAACAAGTGACTACAATTTTTTTTTCTTTCTCATTTGATCGAAGTCACCACTCTTTTGAGATGTTGTTATATTTGTAGCCATCTCCAAAATCTGTTTCATTGGCTAATATGTTTTCTTCATGGCCTTTTTCTAAGATACTTTTTGATCTTCGATATATTGTCCCATCTCCCTTTCATTATCGTAAAGCTCACATATCATAACTTGCACTACAATCTAGTAACTCGCTGTTGATCCATTGAACTAGAAGGAGATTTGTGTCACATCATCACATGTATAATGCATATGAAAAAACGATCTTCATCATTTATGACATCAAAGACTAATTCTCTGAGATATGTGAAGAGATCATCGCCATAAACATAATAGATAGATTCGCCGATGAAGTTTTTGTCGTGAGTAACAATTATCGTATTCCATAAATTGTTGAAGTTTCTTTTGAACTATGGTTTCACAATTATCTAGATCAACACAAAAGACTAATACAAACATTTTTTTTGGATAAAGGTTTTGATACCACAACTCGTACAGGGACAGTCCTAGGTTAAATGTAACGACCCCCTCCCTGGACCGTTACTTCTGAGCCCAATAACTCATTAATATGATATTGTCCGCTTTAGACCACAAATGTCTGCACGAATTTTTTATTGGGTACTACTGCAAAAAGCCTCATACTAATTAGGAATTAGACTCCCTTATATATTAACCAACTCTGGGTTAATCTTCCGTTGTGGGGTATTTGCTTTTGACCACGTGGATCCGACAAATCACCCCCATTTCAGAACGCAACGTCCTCGTTGTATACCAGCGGACCCTCTTGATTCTATCATAGAATCGATCGTGCTCTCATACCAACTTGTAACGACCCAATAACCTATTACTATGATATTGTCCGCTTTGGGCCATAAAGGCCCGCACGACTTTTTTATTCGGTACCACCCAAAAATGCTTCATACTAATTAGATATTGGACTCCCTTATATATTAATCAACTCTTAGCTAATCTTCCGGTGTGGGATATTTGCTTTTGACCACGTGGATCCCACAAATCCCCCCCACTTTAGAACGCAACGTCCTCGTTACATATCAGCGGACTGATACCAACTTGTAACGACCCCCTCTCTGGGAGGCTAATTCCGAGCCAAATAACCCATTACTATGATATTGTCCGCTTTGAGCCACAAAGTCCGGCACGACTTTTTTATTGGGTAACATCCCGAAAAGTCTCATACTAATTATGAATTGGACTCCCTTATATATTAGTCAACTCTTAGCTAATCTTTCGGTGTGAGATATTTGCCTTTGACCACGTGGATCTCACACCAAACCTAATGAAACATTGGTCTATGGTTCCAATTTTTTTCAAACCCCTAAAATTCAAAGTTTTATATCTATCTTATAAAATAAAAATTTTAGTCCAAAATAATAAATACATAAAATATTGGTTCTTATTTTTTATTTTAACTAGGTGATGAGACACACGGGTGTAATCTTTTTATTTTTTGTATATAAATATATTTAAATTGTTCAAGACCATACATTAAAAATATAAATAGAGAAGATTGTAAAGGAATCTATATCACATATGTTTTGAGAGACACATAATGGTTTTGGCTCTATTTTTCGATCTGAGCAACTCTCATAATTCATTTTAATCCATATAGTTTTTGAAGGACTTGCCTTTCATACACTCATCGGGAGGGGAATAAGCTATGGGGAGCTACGACCAAACCTAGACATGTGATGAGTTGTTGGGGACCTTGGAACTATCACCATTATTAGCATGCATCATATTTCTACTTCGCAAATTTGGTGCATCAAACTTTTTATGCGCATTATTTCCCAAGTTGTTCGGAATATCCCTTTCCTCGGCAAACCTTTCTTTATGTGATTAGCTGCAAATAAAAAAAGGAAAAGATTGTAAACAACATCCACCAATCGTGAAATTTATATATGATTATGAACAAGTAGCTGTTTCACATCCTAAGTTAAGGGGGGAGACCTTGTTTCCTCGCATCCAACCATGCATTAGTTGATGATGCATGACTTGGATCCTTGCTTGGATCTGTATGGTC
>OVAV01002243.1:0-11527 GCA_900406375.1 Iberis amara
TGTATGGAATGATGAACAAACACGTGTGTATCTTCAACTAATACTTCATGAGAAGCTGAAGGGAAAATATAAGAAAACAATTGGTGTATGATGTCGGGAGACAAACCATTATTGCAAAGTTCTATTAGGCATTTGGGAAAAAGCATACATGGAAAAAAATTTAGAAACAAGTTTCATTCTTGCAAAAAACAGTGCACAACTCTAGAGAAATTGGCCAAAAACAGAACTGGACTTGGATATGATGCAAACGGGTTTTTGGAAATGTCAGATGATTGGTGGGAGGAGCGTATTAAGGTATCTTTCTATAAATTAACTGTTTTTTCTATCTATAGCTTTAGTGCTATGAAATTTGATTCCTAGTTTACTTAATCTTCATGCATTTCATGGATTTATAGATTGTTAATTGGTTTGTTCCATGATCTTTAATTTTTCATTGTGTTTTTAGGAAATGTGTTGTATTCCCATTTGATTTCAAAACTCTATTAAGAGTTTCTGCTATATATTGTTATTATAAAACTCGTAAGCAAAATACATTTATAAATTTAGATGGTTAAGTATGGTAATTTACAACAACTTGAGGGGTGAATGGCAAAATTCTAGTATCTCTGTTGTTTCTGCTTTGGAGGGTTTGTGAGTTAGAGCTGTTTTGATGCTACTGTTTTGATGGAGAATAAAGTATATTGTTATAACTTATAATTCAAATATAGTACAGACTTTAAACATCAACTTTGATGCTATTGTTTTGATGGATTGTAACATGTTTAATTTCTCTTTAATTTTAGGAATGGCCCGGTGCTAGAAAGATAAGAGAAAAACCAGTGGCGAATGTGGATTTGTTGGAGAAACTTTTCGGTTCCGTTCGTGTAACCGGAGCTGAAGGTTGGAGTGCTCAACAAGGTGAAAACAATTTTGATGATATCGTGCATGATGAGCTTATACAAGAGTGTGACGCAGCCTCTGAATCAAGGCAGAATACAGCCCCTTTGTCTTCCAATGCTCCTCCTAATCAAGAAGCTGATGTGTCACATACGGCCCCGAGAGCTAATCGAAAAAGACGTTCTTCACAAGTGGTAGCTGATGTTATAAAAGACAGCATTCAGTCACGTGATGAGATACTATCCCATAAGAACCAATTGATAGAGAACCATCCTGATTATAGTTGTAGTCAACTTCGGGCCATGCGAGTGTTACATTCATTGCCTAGTATAAGAATGTGGTCTCCTTTGTATAAGGCAGCAATTCAGCATCTCAAAGAAGATCCTACCAACCGCCAGACATTTTTATGCTATGAAGATGATGAGAAAAAAGTTCTCTACTTAGAGTTTGAAACCGGTGAAAGTAGAGATGCATAAAAGATGCATTGGAATCTTGTTTCTTATTTAGTGATAGAACCAAATCTTTTTTATTATGCTTTTATGATTATAAATGATGCACTGGAATCTTATTGCTTATGTGTTTTAAACTTATGTAGACTCTTTAATCTATATTATGAAATTTATATTTTGATAATCTAATATCTATAGATGTATCACTTTATTGCTTTACATGCTTCTTGGTGATCTGCTTAATTATAATACATGATTTGTGTAGTCTGTTGTTATGTATAATCTAATTATGCTTTATATAAATTAGCTAATTGATAATATTATGCACTGGATATGTGTGTTTCTAATGTTTTAGATTTCTATTTGGTTTTGCAGAATACGTTTAGATATTTAATTGAGGATGATGACATGGATTTGATATTAGATGTGGAAGAGACATGTATGATGTTGTACAAGAAATGTATGGCGTGAGGGATACTAATATTGACAGAAGGAGACATTGGACAAATCGAGGTGAAAGTTGGCGTCGTGTACAAACGTTTATGTTTGAGTCTGAGAGACAATGTTTTAATATTCTACGTATGAACCAAGGAACATCTATGAGCCTATGTCGAAAGCTATCAGAGCAGTACGAGCTAAAGGAATCTTGTCATGTCTATCTTGAAGAGAGTGTAGCAATGTTTATAGAGATGGTTGCACAAGATTTGACTGTAAGAGTTTTAGCCGAGCGATATCAACATTCACTTGATACAGTGAAAAGGAAAATGGATGAGGTTTTGAGTACCCTCTTAAAACTTGCAGCTGACATTGTGAAACCTACAGGAGGTGAATTCACAAATACTAGTCCTGTTTTAGTAAATGATCGGCGGTATTGGCCTTATTTTAGAGATTGCATTGGTGCTCTAGATGGCACTCATGTGCCAGTTCGTCCTCCATCTGATAATGTAGAACCATTTATAGGTCGGAAAGCAGAAGCGACAATGAACGTTCTTGCTATATGTAATTTCAATATGAAATTCATATATGCTTATGTCGGGGTACCGGGTAGAGCACATGACACAAAGGTTTTGACACATTGTGCTACACGAGAACCTTCTTTTCCTCACCCGCCGCAAGGAAAGTATTATTTGGTCAACTCAGGATATCCAACTAGGACTGGTTATTTAGGCCCTCATCGTAAAATTAGGTATCATCTTGATTAATTTATGAGAGGAGGACCGCCGACGAACACTAGAGAGTTGTTTAACCGCAAGCATTCTGGTGTACGTTCGGTGATTGAACGTACATTTGGAGTATGGAAAGCCAAATGGAGGATTTTAGACCAAAAACATCCTAAGTATGAGTTGAGAAAATGGGTGAAGATTGTAACAGCAACTATGTCACTCTACAATTTTATACGTGATTCACACCATGAAGATCATTATTTTGCGCATTGGGAGATGATGGAAGAGTATGAACGTCATGGTGATCAAGTAGTAGAAAATGATGAGGAAGATAACAATCATGGTCATAATGAGCATATTCCATATATTCCGACCGGTGATAGAGTGATGGAAAATTTACGGGACTTTATCACGGAAGAGTTAGCGAGAGGACGTCGACTTCCATATTAGTGTTTGAGATCTTATATTTCTATTATCAATATTTTAACGTTATTTTAAAAAATGACATCTCTGTGACTTTTTAAAAAAATATGTGTTGAACCTTTAATTTTTTGTTTTCATGTGATTTGAGTTTTGTTTGATTGAAGAATCTTTTTATATATATGATTTTTCATAACTAATTCTCTAATATTTAATAAATATCTATTTAAAATTAATTTAGTAAATATATGTTTAAATTTTTTACAAAATAAAAAATTAGGTCATAATCAAATAATTTTTATAGTTTTAAATATAATTTAGAACATATTAAATATCATTATGATAATTGATAAAGTTATGTCATTTTTAATAATTTTGTTGCAAATGCAATGTACCAGATTCTTGGGTGCTGCAAAGCTCGTTAAGATTATTCAATAAACTCGATATCTCATCTAAATCTTCATTTCGAAGTAGTCCGTCTTTAGAAACACTATCTAGTTCTTTCACTTTATCTAAAAAAGCAATCACCGGATTGTCCTTAACACTATTTTCTCCAGGAACACAAGTAATGATCCCTGTAGCAGAAACAAACATACTATTGAACTAGCATCGACTCATTTTAACTATCTATCAAGTTCGAGAGAAAAGGGAACAAACAATTTTTTTTTCTCAAGGAAGCAAAAGAGGGTACGGACCAGAGAGATCGACGATTTTAAGCTATGAACCCTAATTCTATTTCAAAAGAAATCCCAAATCGATTCACTTACTTAGTTTCGGGTTAATTGGTTAACCAATCTTAATGTCTATCATGATTTATTAAGCTACTAACGCAATCACTGGTTTTAATTAAATTCATCCGCGAAGTTCATGTGGAAAAAATGTGAACAATATATTTTTTGGGGGAAGAAATCGGCAACCCAATTATTTATAGAGAGAGAGCCGTTACAAAAATTATTAGAAATATTTCAACTAATTAGATGACATGAGACCACCTATTTAATCTTTACTATTATTTTTGAAGCACTCATGGTAAAGAAACCATCGGTTTTTAGTTATTTATGTGATTTGCCATCGTTTTTAAGGTAAGATGAAATAGTCAAGAACATGGCATTTTTGTCAAAAAAATATTAAAAATGCGCGGATATTGTAATTGGATCGGGTAAGACCCAGTTTGATGGAGATTCGATCCACGAGGAATGCATTTTTTTTAAGAGTCAGCGCGGTTCTATATATAGGCTGATTGTTATGAATGTGGACATGTGATTTCTCTTTGGCATAACTGGTTACGATTCACTCATTTAGCACGCGAGATGCAAGGTTTGATCCACAAAATATCAAATTATTATTTTTTTTTAGTTTTGCCTGACTTATTTTTAAATTTTTATGTTTGTTTAGAATATTATCCTAAACCGTTATCTAACGTATATCTAAGAAATATACATTCTTAAATTATTTGATAATCTAAAGGAATATATCATTAATTTAGAATATTCTTATTCGATTCCACAAAGTATAACTAAAAATACAAGGCGATTTTAACGTGTGTCCTAAGCTTCTTCCGCCGCCGGTTCTATGGCCGGTGGTAGCGCCGACCAAGCTGATGGTCCGATCATCAATCCCGACGACGCAACCTCAAGTGCTATGTCCTCCTCTAAATCAACTTCATCTGCCACTCAGTCTTTGAAATCAGGGTCCCCTGTTTCTTCTTCTGTTTCTTCGCCTAAACCGAAGGATTCATCTGTTCCATTGACTGAATCAACTCCAGTTACATCTTCATCTCCTCTACAAGCACAGATCAAACCCACGCAAACGACCTGGAACAAAATCGTGACAAACTTTGAAAAGCATCAACTCGATGAGAGGCCAACAGTGACTCTCAATGGAGGAACGACAACAATAGCTATTCCCGCGACTCTTTTGAAGGACAAACCACTGTGGACGGATTATCTCGTAGGATACTTTATTGGCGAAGCACCTCACATAGGCAAAGTCCATGCCACAGTAAATCGCATATGGAAAAAAGAAGGTCATCCTTCCCGGATAGACGTCCAATTCCTCACCGATGATACCGTTCTCTTTCGAATTGAATCATCTGATCTGCGGTCACGTATTTGCCGGCGCAAATATTGGCACATAGACGATGTTCTCCTCGTTGTCCAAGAGTGGACACCTACACAATCCCTATCAAAACCTTCCCTTTCGTCTATGCCTATCTGGGTTGATTTCCATGACGTACCTGATACTTTATTTTCTCGTGCAGGTTTAAAATTTCTAGGTGACATAATCGGTGACGCCAAACAGCTCCACCCAAAGACCGAAAAATGTCTGCGACTTGACGTTGCAAGAGTGCTAATTGTGCTCAACCTAGACAACCCGCTCATTGATACTATCCAACTAGACAATGAGCCACGTCCAATCAAAATAACTTACCCTTGGTTACCACCGCGGTGTACGCAATGTTCTTCATGGGGACATAAACTTGCTGATTGCAAAAAGAAAGATGTTTCGACCATTGGTGTGACAAACCCGGTGAACGTGGCTGCTTCAACGGTCACCACACCAGCCGCACCTCTTGTGACAAATACACTTGCTATTCCAACCTTGTCTATTTCTCCTACCTTATCACTCAATACAAATGAGACTATAACAGCTACTGCTAATAATGAGAACTGTACTAATGATATAATTATTAAACCTGCAGGTACTCCTATCCTTACTAACGGAGCTACAGACAATGCAAGCCTGGATAATTTATTGTCTCTAAACGATCCAGCCATTGAGAAAGTGAATGATGCTACGGTCCAAGCTGCAGCTGTTATTCCTCAGGAACAGGACAAGAATCTGATTACCGACCCTATTACCAACTGGTCCACGGTGGTTTGCTCCAACCGTACCCACCAATCACCGCCGAAATCACCTGCCGTAACTACCAAACAACCCACTTTTCACCATCCCGTTTCATTGTCCTCGCTGGTGAAGCGAATGAAGATGATGATAAAGAAGAAGGACAACTTTCTGATTCTGAATCCGATCCTAAAGATATTACAGTGGGTTCACGTTATATCACTAGGACGAGAACAAAGACAGAGCTACCACCAACTGTTCAATCTCGGAAACAGTCCAAACAATTTATCCAAAAAAACAAACCCATAGCCTCCGCAAGGAGGCACTAATGTCATGTCTTTATTCGCTTGGAATACAAGGGGTTTTAACCAATCCCGAAAGCATAAAATTGTTCGTCAATGGATTCTATCAACGGGTCCTCAAGTTGGTTGTTTTCTTGAAAATCGTGTTCAAGCTGAAAATTTTTCAAGTGTCTTGCAGGCTGCTACACCGGGATGGGAGGCCATTACAAATTACACGGCGCATCGCCTGGGTCGTATTTGGGTGTGCTGGAAGCCCGGGGTTACAGTGACTCCGATTCTTACAACCTCTCAACTTATTACTGCACTTGTCACTTTAGAAACAGGTGATATTACACTGATTTCGTGTGTATATGCATCCAATTTCCAGGTAGATCGCGTGGAGCTATGGAGAGATTTACATGAAAGTCGTAGGATTTGTGGTTTGATGGATTTCCCGTGGATGGTATTTGGGGATTTTAATGAGATTCTATCTCATGCGGAGCACTCAAATTCGCAGCCTCACACTCGGGATCTAGGAATGTTACAATTCCAGGACTTTGTAACTCGGTGTGATCTCACGGATCTTGCCTATACTGGTCCGTTGTTTACATGGTGGAATAGTCGTGAACAAGACCCTATAATGAAAAAACTAGATCGTTCTCTAGTCAATGCTTCTTGGCACTACACATATCCACGATCCTATGCCGTATTTGAAGCTAACGGTGTCTCGGACCACGCACGGGGCGTCGTTCATCTTTCTACGCCCACCACTCCTATTCGAAAGCCTTTTAAATTTAAAATGTATTTAACTTCGCATCCTTCTTTTGTGCAGGTAGTTCAAACTCACTGGTCTTCTACACCTCCAATTTATCACTCTCGAATGGCATTGAGGCTATTCCATTTAAAGCTCAAGTCACTTAAACCGGTTCTTCGTCTTTTAGACCGTACCGCCTTTAGTGATCTTCCGGCTCGCGCTCGTGATGCATACAATCACTTCTGCTTATGTCAATCTCAAGCTCTTCACAACCCCCACACAAGCTAATCTCCTTGCAGCAACTATGGCTTCTCAGGATTGGAACTTCCTGGCACAAGCTGAAGAATCTTACTTCAAGCAGCGATCTCGGATCACTTGGCTTCGTGAAGGAGATCATAACACAGCATATTTCCACCATGTTGCAACAACCCGAGCATCATCAAACGCCATTAAATCTCTCCGTCTCCAATCAGGGGAGTTAGCCACGGATACTCAAGCTCTCAAAGCCGAAGCTGCGTCTCATTTCAGGACTTTCTTACAGCACTCCCCACCCGTTACTCCTTTACTAGCGCCTCTCATTCATGACTTAATATCATATCGCTGGCCCGAGGAGATGGAAACTTCTTTATGTGCGCCTATTTTGGAGAGTGAGATAAAGGCAACCCTATTCGAAATGCCTAGCAGCAAAGCCCCGGGACCAGACGGTTTCCCGGCCGAGTTCTTCAAAGGAGTTTGGCACGTTGTAGGACTAGATTTTATCGCGGCTGTTCAATCCTTTTCCCATTACGGGCTCATGCCACATGGTGAACACTTCTGACTCTTATTCCGAAAGGAGACAATCCCCAATCGATCACGGACTACCGACCTATATCATGCTGCAACACCGTTGTCAAAGTCATCTCGAAGATTCTCGCTAACCGCCTCAAGATGCTACACCCGGACGCGATAGAAGCTAATCAGAGTGCTTTTGTGAAAGGGCGGTTACTTTTGGAAAATGTTATGCTTACTACGGAGATCGTCAACGACTACCACAAGCACACTCTATCCTCTCGCTCAACTTTAAAGTTAGATATTGCAAAGGCGTTTGATACTATTAACTGGGATTTTTTTGTTTCCGTTTTGCAGGTAATGAATATACCGCCACTATTCACTCGCTGGATCTACCAATGTGTATCCACAGCCATGTTCTCGGTCGCCATTAATGGCGAGCCAGCTGGGTATTTCCCGAGTAGTAGAGGTTTACGTCAGGATTGTGCTCTCTCACCATATCTCTATGTCATTGTCAATAATGTTTTGTCTAAGTTCTTAAATGCAGCAGCAAGAACGTCTCATTTTGGGTATCACCCTCGCTGTAAGGATATAGGCTTGACCCACTTGTGTTTTGCTGATGACATTCTCGTCTTCTCTGATGGTACTCCGGACTCGTTACTTGGTATCATGGATGTCATGGATAGTTTTGGTCGCGCTTCCGGGCTACATGTCAACATCACCAAATCGTCTATCTATTTACCCACTAATGCATCTAACGATACTCTTGAAATGGTTGCACACTTAGGCCCCAAGCATGACTCTCTACCGATTCGATATCTCGGGTTACCTCTATCCACAAAGAAATTAGCTCGTGCCGATTATTCCCCTTTAATAGACCGTATTCGCTCACGTATGTTCACTTGGGCGTGTAAGTTTCTCTCTTTTGCAGGTCGTTTGCAGTTAATCAAAGCAGTGATAATCAGTATGGTCAACTTCTGGCAATCGGCATTTCGTTTACCCAAAGCGTGTCTTCGAGAAATAAATAGCTTATGTGCCAACTTCCTTTGGTCGGGATCACCAACAAACTCGCATATGTCAAAGTTGTCTTGGGCTGATGTTTGAATGGCCGAAAGTTGCAGGAGGTCTGGGTATTCGATCTTTCGAAGATACCTCCAAAGTATTTGCTCTTTCAATCATTTGGCGTCTTCTCTCTAATCGGACCTCGTTCTGGTCACTATGGGTACATCATTACCTCATACGCTGTTCCACCTTCTGGGACATCTCAACAACAACAACCGGCTCATGGCTTTGGCGCAATCTCCTTAAGGCGCGCACACTTGCCTCATCTTTCTTGCGGTACAACATTCACAATGGCACAACAACATCTTTCTGGTTTGAAGATTGGACGGGGTTAGGACCCTTATACTCAATACTTGGGGATCGGGGTATAAGGGACCTAGGAGTGCCTCGTCACGCATGTGTAGCCGATGCAGTTGCTCAAGATCTTTGGCATCTAAGAAGACCGCGTGTTATGGAATCAAGAAACGTGCATATGCACATCCTCACTCTTCAACCACCTACGGCCCAAGCTGGCAATGATCAGATTCTTTGGAAGCATGGACATCAGTTATACAAGCCGTCTTTTTCATCCTCAATTACATGGAAACAGCTAAGTCCAATTTATCCTAATCAACCATGGTTTTCTTCTATTTGGTTCCCACAATCTGTTCCTAGATATGCGTTCATCTCTTGGCTTGCTGTTCTTGACAGGTTACAAACAGGTAGACGAATGCGGATTTGGGGAGCGGTACAGCCGTGTACTCTTTGTGGTGAACCGGACGAATCACGTGATCACATATACTTCGCCTGCCCTTACTCCTATACCATATGGTCCGATCTTACTTCCACCATCCTTAGGCACCGCATCTCACCGGATTGGAGTCATACACTTGCCTCCCTTCGTCACAACGCCCACTCAAACATCGATCGGACACTGCTTAGGATGTGCTTTCAAACCACCATCTATCACTTATGGCGGGAACGAAACAACCGTCGTCATGGGAAGCCTCATCGACCACACGCTTATACTCGCACAGACATCACACGCTTTATTCGGGACCGGATTGCAAGCCTTCAGTATCAACCGAATTCACCCTTACATCATCTCGCCTCTCGCTGGGACAGTCTACATCTTTAGTATCTCCTCGTGTTTTATCATACTTTATCTTATCTTGCATTAACAGTCTTTTATCTTCGCCTTTTAGGATGTGTTCAATCATTGTACTCTTTTTCCCAATACTAGTTTTGTCCCACTCGGGTTTTCTAGTATTGGGTTTTAATGAGGCAATGTTGTTCACGCTCAAATCCTAAAAGGCCTTTTTCTAAATTTCCAGATTGTAAATATGTACACTTAACTCTTTTTTAAATAAATTTAACATTTCAACAAAAAAAGAATATTCTTATTCTTTAAATAAAAATATTTAAACTACCAAAGCCCTAATTGTTATTGGCATGTATGTTTTACTATATATAGAGGTAGTGAACCTCAAAGTTTTAAACACTCACATTTTTAGGTATTGCACAATGAATAAAAGTTCTTTCAAGGTAAAAATCCTTTGAATTTTGTTTCATTTTGATACTAATAATTATGTTTTTCTATGATTTATACGTTTATTTGCGTATATAAAACTCTATGTTTTATGTTTTTTTAGTTGTAAATATGTTCTTGGATTTGTTTGATATTATAGTTAATACTAACCTTACTAAATTCATTTAATGTTGACAATAGATACATCATTCACCACTGATAAACAAAAAGAAATTATGATCGAAAAAAAATCCGCAGGAAACCAGAGTATCATATATCATTAAAAAAAATTTGGTTTTGTTTATGATTATAGTTCATACTAATCTTAGTGAATGATAATTTAATGTAGACAATGGATTCATCATTGACTGACATCCGAATAGGCGGCATGATTCCAAGAGACCTTCAACATTATTCCAATATATTATATATCATATAATATTTTTTTTCTTTTAATTATTATCATTTAAATCATTTATGCGATTAATTTTATTCTAATAATATATATTTTTAATGTCATATGTAACAAATAAGACGGATAAACGAAAGTCGATCGTGACAAATGATGAACTAGAACTTTTAGCAAAAGTATCTATAGCTGTTAAATGTTCAAAGAAAAAACAAGAAGTATATTACAATGGGTGTATGTTTCGAATGAAACAATATCAAGAGGCTTACGAAAGATCACAAGCACTTGTGATCAACATTGCTAAGATAAATGCAAAGATATTTCTGCTCTTTAAACAAGTGGGTTATTAAGATTTTGATACAACCAAAGAATTGGATTATCAAGAAAAAAAAGTCAAAATTTTACTTTGAAAGATTTCCTCTTGTTAATTACGACAAAATGGATTTTCCATCTATGAATTAACGTTTTATTCGTTTATAAATTATTATTATGGTTTTAGTCATTTGAATAATGTTTATTTTGAATTTTAATTGATGCTTTTACCATTCATTAATAATTTTTTTTATTTATGTTGTTTATGAAATAAGTGTCAAGAAATATAGAAATGTTTAAGAAGAGACTAATTAGGCCACAATTAGTTACACGAAAAGTAGTTGTAATATTCAACAAATTTTAAATATGCTAAAATAAGGAGTATGATATGTTTTATTTGCCATAAGTTATAAGTAATAAGTAGTTATTTTCGAAATAATTAGCAAATATATTTTATTATTAGTATTATAAAGTATCTATTTCCATTTACCTATTTTTAAAATCTTAATATTATTTTAATATAGAAATGCAGTTAATAGAATATTTACTTTCTTAAATGGCATGATCTTTATTTATAAAGCTTTATTATTTTTTGTAAAATAGCAATGATAAATTAAATCATTTTATATGATATTGGTGGAAATCGATATATATATATATATATATATATATATATATATAT